>JAEIJG010000041.1:0-76231 GCA_037289395.1 Beauveria scarabaeidicola | reverse complement strand
TTAACTTATTTAGTAATATAATATTTTTATATTAAAATAAAAAGCTTATCTTTTCTTAATAATTCCTAACTATCTATAGTTTTATAACTACTAATTAGTATTAGTATTATAAGGGGTTATATAGTATAATACGTAGGGTTCTTAGTGTTAATATTCTTACTTACTTAGGGCCATATTTACCCTATCGAGAGTTATAGGTCTATTATACAGTTATGGGTTATTTGACGTAGCGAGCTAATGAGAGCGCTGCATTTGGTGGCTGCGGCTGGTGGTTGCAACAGAAGTAATCTACTCCGTAGTCTGCGACCATGTTGGGCAGGCTAATAAAACCCCTTGAAGATTCAGTCGTCCATCCCTACCGAAAAGGCGCGTATAGACTATTTATTGGCGTCGAATCCCCGGGACGACAGCCGTGTTGAGCTCACCCTCTCCGTTTCGTACTTTGAACTTTTTTTTTTTTCTACTTAAGCGCGCATAGCGCCAGTACTCGTCAGAGACAAGGGCTGGTTGGTTCAAGCCAGGGTGAGCCGGGCGGGAGGCCTTTGGTTGGAGGGGCATGGCTTGTTCAGTATCACTTCTGTAATTTGAAGTAGGCCACGCTAGTGTTGCGTTGCGTTCGATAATGCTTCCTTTTGACAACATTTGGTGTGTAATTTGTGAACTTGTGTTTGCAAAAGCAAAAAAAAAAAAAAAAAAAAAAAACAAAGAAACAAAAGGACATGGTATTAATAAAGGTTGGGGGCTAGAGCAGTTTTTACTGTGAGCACCGTAGCACCTCCTTGCTCAATTAACCCTGGCTTATATTAGCAAGGTGAGGCTAGCACGATACTGCACGTTACCTGTAATATGTAATAAACTAGTCAACTGATTTCGCTTTTGCCATTTTATTATCTAGCCTCGCATTAGTGTGCTGCAAGTGCTCGACAGGCAGTTTGTCAGTTAGTTTGTGGCAGAATGGACCGGCCCTGCCTAAAATTGTCCTCAATTTTCACATCAGACTACTCCGTACCAGAGGGAGGATTTAGAGTTTGCTTTATCCAGGCAAACCGACAAGTTTGATCTTACTAAATCCCTAGTCGCAGTCGCTGAAGCCTCGATACCCATCCATGAGCCTGCACTGAAACTGTGGTGACGTATTGCGATGAACTCGCTATTGATGCCATTTCGGTCTCACGGGCTAGATTAGCTGCCGAAGAGCAACTCGAACTCCGACCCAGATTACCGGGACCTCGTGCTCCTCTTGCCCCGTAGTAAAAAGGAGAGAAGGGGGAAGCTGGTAGGCCTCGCTCCCTTGCTCATCCACACCCCCATGTCTGTTGAACCCACCAGGCTGGTTGGAGTTGGACTGAAGCCAATCCCCCCCCTAATAATAATAGATACGCTCCAAGATGTATCACTATCAGTAGTCACGGGAGCGCCACTGCAATAATACAGAGGGGCGGGAGACCCGGTGGGTTGGAACCTACCCGCTAATAAAGCTAGCAGTAAACTAGCTCTTAGGTCCTGGAAACCTGATGCTGAATCATTTCCCCAGAACTCGGGCGTGCTTTTGGTGCTGGAACACCAAACGCCAACTTGCCGCGACCGCCTCTTTCAGCTGTTTGTCTTGCATACAGACCTCATCTGAGTCGGTTTCCGAATGCTGGGGCCAAGCCATTTGCTTCTGTGAAATCTCCTCGTACGCATGCCCTAGATTCCACGCCCGCCCGATGGACAAGGAATTCCGAATTCAGAGAGACTTGCATTAGGGCCGCGAAAGCTCTTCCATTATTATTAGAGGTGGACCGACGTGTGGAACCTGCCACGTCTTGGACTTTGCCGTATAAGCCAACTTGGTTGCCGCGGAGCCTCTACGCAGCGCTCCCTTCGTTGTTTGTTCGGTGTGGCGGTGGCCAGTACAAGCCTCGCTTCGCTACCATTTATCAATATCTCTACGCTACATACGAGATATCGAAAAGAGTCCTTGGTTTGTAGTCGCGTCATCGTCATCCGTATCTGGACCTGCGGGAATTCAGATCGAGCGACAATATTGGGTCTTGTCAGCACCCCGACTCCCGTTTCTGCAGGAAATTTTCTCACGACAACAAGAGGACAGCAAGCGACAAAGACTCACCAACCAACACATGGCCAATCCTTACTCTTGGATAAGCTCGGAGACCTGTCACTGAAAACGACAGAGGTTTGACAAGGCAAAGTGATCAGTACTTTGCAAAACTGAAAAACGGCACGAAAACTCGGAGCAAATAACGAGCAGCCCAAACGACGCTACAGACAAACAATGTCTGGGTCGAATCCTAGAGGCCAAGGCCGAGATGGTGAGCGAGGTAGCCCAAAGGACTTGAGCCAGTACGAATTCTCGTTCAACTCCTCGTTGCCATCCACCGAGATAGAACCAGATGTAAGCATGTATCGAGATGCCTGATAACAACAGTCGAAAGCCTAATCATAATCAAATAGCCAATGGTAGAAGACATGTACGTGTATCGAAGCCGGAGCACCTTCTCAGAGATTAACGACCTGTCAGCGTTGAATCGTCATGGTCGCTTTCCGAGAGCATCATAAACTTTCCAGAAGAGTTTGGCAGAACATATCACGCATACAAGGCTGGATGTAGGTCTATTGTCTTGAAACTGAATACACACAACAGTACAGAGATGAGAAGCTAAACTGACACTCCAAAGCATATGCCTTTCCCAACGACACCATCGAACAAGAACGTCTATTTCTGCAATTCAACGCCTTGACACGGCTTTTCGAAGGCAAGATCTACTTTGCACCTCTATCTACCCAGAATCCCCCGCGCTTGGTGCTAGACATAGCAACTGGAACGGGAGAGTGGGCTATTCAGATGGGTGATGAGTTTCCGCAAGCGCAGATTGTGGCCACAGATCTATCTCCCATTCAACCAGATCATGTCCCACCGAATGTATCATTCTTTGTTGAGGACTCGTAAGTCGAATTCTGCTGCTCCATGCAGAGGAGTGGCTGTCACGTCGCACAAGGCAAGGGCTACAAAAGCTAATGCACGAGCTGTCAGATCGGAGCCCTGGGAGTATTCGCAAAAGTACGACTACATCCATACACGAGTGACATCAGGCTGCTGGTCGTCATTTGAAGAACAGATTGCCAAGCAGGCGTTTGAAAACCTGCAACCGGGCGGGTGGTTTGAGTCGCAAGAACTCGACAGCATCATAAACAGCGACGACGACACGCTATCCGAAGACTCGGCACTGAGCCAATGGTTCCACGACATGGCCACGGCCGGAGACATTTGCGACCGTCCTACCATGATGGCGCACACGCTTCGCGAGGTCTATGAGCGCGTGGGGTTTGTGGATGTGCAAGAGCAGATATTCAAGATGCCGTCCAATGGATGGCCCAAAGACGAACGACTCAAGGATATCGGGCGCATGTGGGAGAGAAACTTTCTGACTGGCCTGTCGGGGTTCTCGTTTAGCATGTTTAAAAAGGCATTCAACAGAACGCCAGAGGAGATTGAGGTATGTCTCTTTTAGTGCTCTCGACCAAGGTGTACTACCAACTAACATTGTGGCAAGGTCGCCTTGGTCGATGTGAGACGTGAATTTTCCGACCCACGTATACATTCATATATGCCAATTTGGGTTGTTTGGGGACGGAAACCATACGACAACGAATAGCGGCTACTGACTGGTCAAGAAACTAGATAAATATAGACGGGAATCTCGTCAAAAAGATGGAAAGCCTAGTAATCGAGCTGGAGTTTGAGGATGAATATGGTAAGGGGTTGCCAAAACTGCCAGGGAGACTGACGGCTCCTACTGATAGCTAGATATGATATTTAGCCTATTAGTGATATGCAATGAATAACTTTGTAAAAAAAAAAAAAAAAATTCATTTCAAGGAGACAGCTCTGAAACTAAAACGCGCTCGCTAGTTGGTGATTGCAATGGTGAGTCGCGAATGATGTAGCCCACGCAGAAGTCGTAATTGCTCTATTATATGCGACGGCATTTCACGCAAGGTAGACTGTGAAAACCCCTTTAGTGTCACAGAAAAATTTCTGATATAGTTTAGGCGTCTCGTTCAAGTCAAAGGTAGAATCAGGCGTGGTAATGACAGCGTAGTCCTGGCTATACTAGACTTTGCGTTGCAACCAACTAGAAGAGAGACTAACAAGGAATACTAGCGAAATAGCGAGTATTGCTTAGGCAATGTATTAGTTGAGACGTTATTATTGCCCAACTATTTCTGAATTAGAAAAATACATGTGAGCTCGAAACCTGCAACTACTGTCTTTTGATATATTACAGGAAATCTCACACTTGTCTACAACTCATATCTCGTTGTCGTCTCGTCATGAGGTGAACAAGTTGGCCCACAGCGACGAGTCAGGCAAAGACGGGTAGCCCCACTAAACTCTGTGCGATGGCCTTGCCCAAAGTCGCTTCTTGAGCTTTCCCAACCAAGTCTCACATCCTTTCAATTCGATTGCCGTCGTCGTTTGCCCTGCGGCATCGAAATCGACCCCAATCCAAGATGTATGCAACGGTCCGACTGACCCGCGCAAGCCGCATTCGCCTGCTGCAGGCTCCGTCGCGAATAACTGCAGCCCCCATTGAGCCCTGTCTCGCATGCGCGCCGCTTCCTACCACCCCCCGCAGAGCGCTATGCAGCTCAAGGAGTCCTCGACAACGACCGGGCCGCGGCCCTCTACATCCACACGCAGACAAAGGGGAGCGGCAGCAGCCAGAGCACGTCACGGGCACGTGGGAGAGGCCGGCCGACTTTCAACGGCCGCGGCGCCGCCCTGATGATACCTGGAGCGAGGCGGGGTACCAGCGACCCGGCACGAGAGGAGGCTACGACGACAACAACAACGGGTCATCAGGAGCACCGCCGCCGCCGCCGCCGCCGCCGCGTCGGACGGCGCGCGAGGCAGCATCCGGGACGCAGTCGAAAGCGGCGGTGGCGGCGGTGATGCTGGCGGCGGCGGCGTTTTACGTGTGGAACTCGCAAACGGTGCCGCTGACGGGACGCACGCGCTTCAACTTCTTGTCCGACGAGATTGCGGAGCGCATGTATCCGCAGGCGGTCGAGGACATTCTCAAGCAAGTCTACGATGCGGGCGGGGTGATTTTGTCGGAAACGGACGTGCGGACGCGGATTGTCAAGAATGTCATGAGACGGCTGATTCCCGTGAGCGGGTTGGCGGATTTGAAGTGGGAGATTTACGTCATTGCAGATGATAGTGAGTGTTTTCTTGCTTGAAGGGTGAGAGGGAGGGTGGTTAACAACAAGGCAAAGCTAATTGAACCGCAGCTCAGGCCAACGCATTCGTCCTGCCCGGCGGCAAAGTGTTTGTGTTTAGCGGCTTGCTCAACATGTGCGGCAACGAGGACGCGCTGGCGGCGGTGCTGGGCCACGAGATTGCGCACCAGACGGCGTCGCACACGGCGGAGCGGCTGTCGCTGGCGTGGGTGGGCAACTTTACGACAGGCGCCCTCTTCTTCTTGGCCGGCGCGCTGCCCGGGCTCGCGCTGTTCGCCATGTGGACGGCGACGGGCGCGTTTGTGCTGCCGACGCTCATGTTTGAGCTGCCAATGAGCCGCACGCACGAGTACGAGGCTGACCACATTGGGCTGATGATGATGGCTGAGGCGTGCTACGACCCGCGCGCGTCGATTCCGTTTTGGCAGCGGATGAGCAGGCACGGCCAGCAGATGGAAGAGGTGCTGAGCACGCATCCGTCGGTATGTTCCTTTTGTTGTGTTTTCCCTGTTGGGGGTTCGTTTGCTGCTCTTTTTAGGAGCATGGGAGAAGAGAAGAAGAAGAGAAACTAATTGCGCATCGTCTACAGAATAATCATAGACTTGGAAAGCTCCTGGAGCTCATGCCGGAAGCTTTGTCGAAGCGGGAGCAGAGCGACTGCAAGGGAACAGAGTCTTTTGCGCGAAGATTTCGATATGCGATGAAGCAAAGACGGTCAGAAATGCCCCGGCCCGACGCAATGGCGTGATCCTTTTGCTGTTTTTGCTACGGCCTATAGAACTGTCGTGACAAGAGACGATTAGACTTTGGAGACGGTGAAGCACTCACGCGTATAGAACTGTCGCAACAAGCGATAACTAGACTTTAGAGACTTGAAGCAATCACCTTGTAAGAAGATTTTCGACGACTTGCACTGAACAAGACCGAGTATAACAACATCGCCCACGTCCTCAACGGCTATATGCTTAGTCGGCACAAGACAAGCAAGACTGCCTGGGACTCGGAGCACCACCCCCGCAACGGGCGCAAAGGGGCTTTTACGAATAGCAGGGCGCTCATAGGCTAGCGGGCGGCAAATGACGTCCATTAGCTCCTATTTAGCGGGCAACTCTGTGCGCCGGTGGTGGCTTTTTGTCTCGTTGGCAACTGATAGCGTTTGCTGTGGGGGGGCGTAGACCGAGCCGAGGTTAATGTGCGTTTCCCGTCATACCACTGGCCGCTTCTTCTTAAGAGCAACGACTTGTGTTTTCTTTCTCTCTCCTCTACTCTACACTTTGTCGATTGCAAAACCATTCTGTACAATTTCACACAATTACTGTCAACGTCTTTCGACCGAATACCTCTGCCAGCCACCGCCAGTCCCGTTCTACCTCCCCCCAAAACAAACACCGCCATCATGTCCAAGACTTTTGCCGCCGCCGAGGTCAGCAAGCACAAGGACAAGGAAAATGGTGTGTGGCTCATTATCGAGGGCAACGTCTACGATGTGACCAGTAAGTAAATGCCACCACAAGCAAGCCTATGCGACAGTTGTCTTTTGGGGGGGTTGAAGCAAGTCGCGCAAGTCGCATCACAAGCTTTGGCCCGCTCTGCGACCTCGGCAACCGACTACAACCCCCCCATCCTGCAATTCACCTTGGCAAACCGACTATATTCTTTAGATTATGATTATTAACTCGGTCCTTTCTTTTTAGACTTTGTCGATGAGCACCCCGGCGGCACCCGCGTCATCCAGCGCATGGGCGGCAAGGACGCCACCAAGGCGTTTTGGAAGTACCACGGCGAGAGCGTCCTGGCAAAGTATGGCGAACGCTTCAAGATTGGCACCGTCGCCGAGTCGGCCAAGCTATAAACGTCGAGAGATGGAGTTGAAAAGTTGAAGAGAAGAAGAACAATAGAAAAAAAAAAGCACTATACAGCGAGGAGTTGGCGCGGGCGACACCAGACACCCGCGTATGCGTCCGCTTTTGGCGAGCGCCATCGGCAGCCTGCACTGTAGCGGATCGGTCGGAAATGGAATGAAGTAACTCCAGAGACTTGGGTCGGGGCCTGCAGGCATGTTTTGTATAATTTTTAGAGGAGGGGGGGATGGGGGTGATTATTGCTTATTGCCTTGATGCGGACATGTTGTGTGCATGAGACGTGTCGATTTAGGCCAGCATATGCATAGAAGATGGACTGGAAAATCGTGGAAATATTAAAAAAAAAAAAAGTTTGTATACTATATTGTCCCATTTCTGCCTCTTCGGCATGAAACAGTTATTGTACCAGACAAGGAGTATCACGACTGTGCTGGGTATGTGCTGGGTGCATTTTTGCTCTCGCAAACGTACCCTGATGGCATATTGTTCACTTTTCAGCGGAGAAGTATGTAATAAAAACCACAACAGAGTACAAAGGTTACCCAGAGCGCCCCCCCTCATCCATGCACTTCGCAATATTCCAGTGGCGTAATCCAGTGGCAGGGAACAAGGGATCTAGCTCCCCGCGGGAAGTCGGTGGATTCAATCGCACAGCCGCGCCCCCCCTCTCCTTGCGCCGACATGCAAAAGCCCTGCTGCAACCTAGACATTCAGCTCCTTCGCCCGCGAAACCCAACCATAAAAACAACATCCAGAAACAAAGGTTTTTTTTAAATACAGCAGGCGCATCGACTTGCTCTGTTGGCCCCCAATGCCCCCATGATACCCACACCCGCCAATGACCCCGGCGGCAGCAAGGTCGGCGCTGGTGTGGGCACCGAGCTGACCAACAAGGGCACCATCCGCCAGAAGCGATGGACCACCAGAGGCAGGACGGGATGCCTCACTTGTCGGTTCGTATATTCGCGGGTGTTCCTCCCACATTGCATAGTCGGGGAGGAGGGATCTGCTTGATCCAGCGCTGACAAGTTTGGGGTTGCGGGATGTGCGACAACAGCGCTCGCCACATCAAATGCGACGAGACAAAGCCCGCCTGTCGCCGCTGCGCCACCGGTCGACGCGAGTGTCGCGGCTACGACTTTGGCAGTGACCCAGACACACTTTCCGTTGTCGCTGCGGGTCAATCGAAAGAAGAGGCCGGGAGGACACGCGCCCAGTGTGTCCGGCATCTCGTCCAAGAGGCCATCGCCCAGCGCCGATACATTGACGAGCCAGAGCCTCCAGACTGGGAATGTATGGAAGCGGCCCGGTACTGTATGTCGCCTTATCACATTACATCTCTGGCTTCTGCCTGTCTCCCTCTCCGTGTTGTGCTCACCTTTTTTGAATCAGACCTTGCCTTTGTGCTGCCGTGCTGCGACGAGCAGTTCATGGCTCCATTCACCGGCTTACCGCCGTGCCACGGCCCCAATCGCCCGATTTTCCTCCTCGACGTCAGCTGCCATCGAATAGCCGAAGCGTCCCGGGCCCGTGGCAGGCTGCTCCGCGCCCGCGAGGATGCCTCCGTCGACGGGGCCTGGGCTGCCCACGCCCGCCACATGATTCACATACTCGCTGCTGTGAACAGAGGCATATCAGACAAGGGCCTGCTGTCCCGCAGCAAAAAGGAGGCTCTCCGACGAATACTGACTTTGCTGTACTTTGATCTGATTGTAGATGCGTCCACCTGGCGTCCGCACCTTGCTGGCTATCTCGCCTTGGCGCAACACATGGGCGGCGTGCGAGCACTCATGCGAGAGAATGATGGCTACATTAACAGCACGCAGTGGTCAATGTTGGTGTATGTTCTCAAACTTAATCGTGGTATTTTTTTTTTTGCTGCATCTTTTTTTGGACCGGGACTAACCTGTTCAACCCCGCCGCCAACCAGCATTGCCATTGCCGCCAACACGACTAGTCCGGCGAGCAGACAAATCTGCGGCTTCGAGGCATACACGGACGAGGACGTCTTGTTTCTCTCCGCCCTCGATACGAGTCCGGACCTCGCGTGCCCGCCGCCGCTGCTCGTCATTGTCAAGAACCTGACACAGCTCCGTGGCCGAATCGCCGACGGCAGATGCACCAAAATCAGCCTCGACACGGAGCTGCGCGACCTGTTTGACAGGATCGGCGCTTTCGATTACGATGCCTGGGCCAAAAAGGTAAACTCCAAGCCGGAAGCCGTCATTTCCGCCCTCTCGCACATCTTTCAAGTTGCGGTGCGGCTTTTTGGCGTCCTCTCGCTGCCCCATTCGGCCACTGTCTCGTGGGCCGTTGCGGCTGGCTACCAGCGCTTGCCGGGCATGTCCATGTACGACAGCGTGCGCATCGCGCACCGGTGCGAGCTGCTCAACATGCTGTACCGGTTTCGGGGAACGTTCAAGACGGCGCTCGCTCTCGCGTGGCCTGTGACGGTCGCGGGCGTCTCGCTCGGCGGAGATGGCAGCGCCGAGGATCGCATATTCATCGCAGAGTCCTTGCTGGATATGTGGATGAGCCGGCTCGCGCGATGCGGTCCGCTCTTGTGTCTGCAGAAGCTGCGTGCTTTCTGGGACTCTGGCAAAACAGAATGGGATGACTGTTTTGATGAGCCAGTGCCGCCACTTGCGTAGGGCGATCGATGATGAGCGTCATGTAGGATGAGGATAAGCCATTTCAATGGTGGCGCCCCTGGTGTATATATGACATTATTGTCTCGGCCAGTTGTCAGCCAATTGTACAAAGAACTGCATCTTGCTCCGTCTTTCAAAACAGATCATGTGCAACAAAAGTCCAATAATTCAAATCAACAGCTTTGTACTGTAGTAAACGAGAAGGATTACGCTCTGCCTGCAAGCCGCGGCCCACCCCCCCCCCCCCCCCCCTGCAGGTCTCGTTTCAAGATGTGGCAAGCCGCAAGTCGATCAATAAACAGAACCCCGGTAAATACTAGTTTGCCCGCCATTGAAATAAACCCAGCCGCACCGCACCGCACGACCCTGCGGCGTCGGGCACTTTAAACAAAAAAGACGCCACAATGGCTTCCCGGAATCGCAGCCTCGTCGACCGCTTTGGCGCTCCTTCTCCACCATGCGTATTTTTTTGCTCTGACCCGGGTCCATCGCGAACACATACACACACAAAGGCATCATCATTGTCCAAGTCATGGCCTGCCAGATCTTGCTCGACTTTTCGCCGCGCAGCAGCGGCAGGTTGGATCTGGGCGGCGGGGGCGGTCCCGAGGCACCCCTCGGTCGCACGCAGACGGGAGCGGTGCGGCGAAGGCGATGGGCGCCGCGAGCGAGGACAGGCTGTCTTACATGTCGGTACGTTGAAGACATCTTTTCGTTGATCTCTATTTCTTCTTCTTTGAAATCAACTCTGTCTGAATGTTGTGTTTATCCTTTGCTCTCCCCTGTTTTCCGTTTGAATTTAGAAGAAGAAGAAGAAGAAGAAGAAGAAGAAGCTTGGGTGCGATGATGCCCACAAGTTGGGTTCTTTTTGTCAGGCTAATAAAATAATAATAATAATGTCCAATCTAACATGTGGGCTTCCAGAGCACGCCGCGTCAAGTGTGACGAGGAGAGGCCAGTTTGCCGGCGCTGCGCATCGAGTCGTGTTACGTGTCGCGGCTATCAGACTCCGTCGCCCTCGTCGCAGGGCAAGCCGCGGAAGAGCACGCTGGACAGTGGTCGTCACCACATGATGCTGCAGACGCCGCCAGAGAGCCCGCCGCATCGCAGCGAGACGACTGCTTTGCTGTCCTTGGGTAGCGTGCACCAGCATCACATCAATATCGAGACGGAACCCCCAGACTGGGATCTGCAAGAGGGAATCCGCTACTGTACGTTTTTGTCTTTCTCTCTTTCTCTCTTTCTTTCTTTCTTTCTTTCTTTTTTTTTTTTTTTTTGGTGTCTAGTTTTCATCATTGACCGACTTTTCGCTTCGCGATGCCAGACTTTCAAGTCGTCGTGCCGGGTCGCAGCGCCGAGGTGCGCTCCGGAGGACACCCCAATTTCCACGCCAAGACGTTTCACAACTCGCGCTTCATCTCGCAGGTGATTGGGGACCAGATATCACGAGCGTCCAAGGCCCGCGGCATGCTCATACAGCCCGGCCACCACCCGGCCTTTGCGGGCGTCTGGGCCAGCTACTCGCGCTATCTGAGCTCCAGCATCACCATTGTCAACCAGCACATCCAGGACGCCGGCGGCGGCGGCACCGAGTGGCGGCGCGTCCTCTACGGCATCGACCAGCTGCTCGTGCTCGACCTCTATGTTGAGCGATCGCAGTGGCAGGCCCATCTCGGAGCGTTCTTTGCGTATATCCGACACCGAGGCGGCATCGCGGCCATGCTTGGTCAGCCACAGCCTCCATTCTACTGCCTGAATCACGTATTGGCGTAAGTTGGTTTTTTATTTTTTATTCTTTATAATCTTTTTTTATTATATATATATATATATATATATATATATTTGCTTCTCCTATGCCCGCACTCAAACCGTCTCTTGCCGTGCTCTCTCGGTGGCTTCTTTGCTGACTGGTGACTGGTCTGCACATCAAATAGCATTGCCATCAATGTCAACACGACGAGCCCTGCGAGACAGCAAGTCCATGGCTTCGACGACTATGCAGATCATCAGCTCGCCTCCATTCTCGAATCGGCCTATAGCACCTCAATGCAGTGTCCGACGGAGCTGTACATTGCCATGGTCCATATTTCCAGGCTACGAGCGGCTCGGGCCCGAAACGACGGCAAACTCGACAGGACAGTCGTAGAGCAGCAGGTACGGTGCATATTTGCCTCGATAGCCCGCTTCGATGCGGATGATTGGGCAGCGCGGCCCGAGTTCAAAGACAAGAGGGACACTGTAGCCCAGGTTGGGCGCATCTACGCCGTTGCGGTCCGCCTGTACGGCATCATGACGCTTCCGCCGTCGGCCGTTGCCTTGTGCGTGACGCCGACGACGTCGGGGCTGGAGGGGGAGCAGCCGGCCACGCACGGCACGCTGCGGTCTCGCCAGCGGGATGAGCTGCTGGCGCTCACGCGGCGGTCCTGGGGCCAGCTCAGGCACACCACGTCGCTCTGCTGGCCGCTGATTGTCGCGGGCGTGGCGCTCGCAGACGGCTCGCCAGAGGACCAGGATTTTATCGAAAAGTCGCTCCTGTCGATATGGAGCTTGCCAAACACGTCGGCCTGCTTCATCACTGCGATTCGAAAGCTGCGGCCTTTTTGGAGCTCTGGCAAAACTGGTTGGGAAGACTGCTTTGATACGCCCCTCGTGTGTGTAGTGTAGAAGAGACAAGTCCTTTTTTTTTTCTCGCTCTACTTGAGCGTGCTGTATACAATGTAAAAGCACAGAGGTTTGGGCACATGATATTACATCCGGCCGGTTTTACCCAATTTTTAATTTCAGATTGGTCCTTGTTTATTCCAGCCTTGCTTGCCACTTGGATAAAAGGGCAATACGATTTATAAAGAGTAAATTGGGTGACAAGACGCTTGCTCTGGCTTGTAGGAACAGCGCTACCTGATTCGCCCACGGATAACTCTGGGGAACGCCGATGAGCCCACAGGCTACCCCGGATTAACGTAAAACAGTGACAAATCCGTTTTCGATGAGTTTGGTCAATAAATCAAATTGGAACAAGAACCATCACAGGCAGCCTCCGCTTATTCATCAGCCTCACAATTCTCAAAAGGGCCACCAAAATGCTGCAGCTGCTCAACGCGCAACAGCGGGCTGTCCAGAGCAGAGCGACCAGGGTTCAGGGAAACGGGACCCTATGATACGCGGGCTCATCTGATTGGCCAGGATACTCCGGAGACTGGCTCCGACACATTGGGAGCTTTTCATTGGTCCATCGCATCCTCTCGCTCACCTCTTGTCCTCCCGACGACAGAGAGGGAGCCTCGAGGCACAGCATTTTCTCTCGATATCCGATGATGCAAAAGGGCTTCGAGTGACACCGAGTCCCCCAAAAGCCAGTTGCGCCTGCAAAGACACACTGACTCCTCGCCCCGGCATTTCCACCCTCCTACCCCCCCTCCCCCCCTCCCAAAGAGCTTTTAGGCTCTCAGCCATGGGGGACAACGAACAGCCAACGAGGCCCCTCCAGCCAAAAGCGGCTCGTGGCCAGCAACGCGCGCCGCCGTATCCAGCAATGAAGCGACGACGTCCGACGGGCATCGCCTGCCACCATTGCCGGCTCAAAAAGATCAGGGTAATCAGTGTAGCCCCCCCCCCCCTCCCGCCGCCTCTTCCCTTTGCCCGTTGCCCGCGGTCCCGCGCTAACCCCTGATGGAAAACTTTCCCCAAAAAAACAGTGCGACGGCCAACGCCCTGCGTGCTCGTCCTGCGAAGCCAAGGCGGTGACGTGCACCTACCGCGACACGCTGCTCTCCTCCAAGGTCTCGAGGGAGTCGATCCCGGGCGTGGTGCAGATGCTCGGGCAGCTGTGCCCCGCCGAGCTCGTGCGCGTCATCTCCCGTCTCAAGGACGAGGGCGATGCCGAGATTGTACTGGCCACGATCAAGGACAGCCTGGTGAAGCAGAGCCGGCAACGGGACAGCTCGGATCCGCCGTCAATGGCCGGTAGCGAGGGCCGAACGTGCGGGCCGAGGACCCCGGAGGCGCTGGCGGATCCGGGCGGTGCGACGCCCGAGGTTGACTGGTATTGGCCGCCGTGTCAAGCTACCACTGAATTCGCTTTACATGGCAGCATGCCCGACGCTTATAGTAGCATACCCGACACTTTCGATGAATATTGGCCCCTTCAGTGGTCTAGAAGCTGGGCCCAAGCTACCGACCATATCTGACTTGCCAACCGCTACGGTGCCATGGCAATACGTGGTCATGCACCAGTCAGTCCATATGTCACAGGCTTCTTTTCAATCATCTCCTTGCAATCTCGGGGGGTGGGGGGGGATGGGCATCTCGAACCAGTCCACCCTCCCGACTTTGCTAAGCCCTTTGACTTTTAGCAGCAGCAAGTCTTTTTCTTGGTATGAATCACGTTGCCTCAAATCAGCATGGGTCAACTACCAATAGCCATGAAAGCTCGACGTTAACCCCATCACCACAGCGTCATCAACCCCCCTTGAGTGCGGCACGCATGAAAATGCAGGGCCAAGAACTGACGTTGAAGATTTCTATTGCCACGTTGCCATATTATCGCTATCGCGCAAGTATCAAAGATGCATGCGCTACGTCTTGTCGTCTGTCTGTAGACAACGGTTCTTCAGCAGGCAGGCCTTCTTTAACCTCAAAAGCCGCAGCCAAGCCATCAAATTGCATTTTGTTGTTTGGGCCATTTCTTTTCGTCAAGGAAATGGCCTATGCGCCTTTGCATTTTTTTTGCTACTGTGCTGCTGCTCCTATATATTTCTTCTCTTTGGGCGGATTGTGTGGTCCGGTGGACAACTAGACGAATATTTACACACAAACTAAAAGGAAAAAGGGTCGCAGCGTGGCGGCTTGCGAGGCGCAAATTGGGGGCGGCTGTGGCACTTGTCTTTTTTTTTTTTTTTTTTTTTTCCCCTAGAGGAAATCATTGATTGGATGTGCGGACGCGGCTTTTGCTTGTCGAGTTTGCAAAAGAGGAGCGGAGAGATTCGGATTATCAAGGTGCATTAGGCCAATGGCAAAATAGCCCATCTAACGCACCGTTTTTGCGGATGGTATATGCATACGCGGCAAATGCAAAAAAGATAGGCTAGTGGTTATTTGATTTCGATCGAGACTTTGTAAATAGAAACTCGTCAAATTGAGACTTGCATCGGAGCTTCATCCTTCAAACGAATCTTGTAAAACCGCTGCTTCTAATGACATTAACCTCCATCATCGTCCGTGCCGCCTAGTGCGCCGACCGGCCGGCGTTCCGTAGTGGGGTTCTCGGGACCCTCCCTGTAAGCCGTAAGGCGCAAGCTCATTATCCTCACAGCCCAGACTTGCCCTGCTTCTTCACCTCCCACACTTTCCACTTTGAAAAAAAAGAAGAAGAAAACACCGAGCGAGCAAACGTGTCCAAAAACCATGGACAACCTCTTTGACATTGCCGCGCAGGAGCCGCGCTTTGCCAAACGCCACGCCCCCCCTTCCTCCTCCTGCGCGCCCCCCACCCTCCCCGCGCTCGCCACCATCCGCGCCGCCGAGGCCTCGCTCCCCGACCCCTCATCGCCGTCCTACCTCGCCGGCGCGGCGCCCTCGGTCGTGGCCCTGCACATTGCCCGCGACATTGCCCCCGCGCTGACTGGGCAAAACGCGTCCTCGCGCTACCTGGGCTTCGTCACCGGCGGCGCCCTGCCGCTCGCCGAGTGGGCCGACAACGTCGTCTCGGCGCTCGACCAAAACGTGCAGGTGCACCTGCCGACGCAGACGGTCGCCACGGCCGTCGAGGACGCCGCGCTCGAGATGCTCGCGCGCGTGCTGCGGCTACGACTGCCGGATGACTGGCGTGGTCGCACGCTCACCACCGGCGCCACGGCTAGCAACGTCCTCGGGCTGGCGTGCGGCCGCGAGCACGTCATCGGGCGGAAGCTTGTGGCGGTGGCGGCGGCGGCGGCGGCGGCGGGCGGCGAGGAAGAGGAGGGAAAGAGGATTGCGGTCGGGGAGAGGGGCTTGCTGGCGGCGGCTAGGGCGGCGGGCGTAGACGAGATTCAGGTGCTGACGAGCATGGGCCACAGCTCGCTCGGCAAGGCGGCGAGCGTCGTGGGGCTGGGCCGGCGGGCGGTCAGGGAGATGCGGCTGTCCGAGGAGGAGCCGTGGCGCTTCGACATGGACGCGGCAGAGGCGGCCATGCAGCGGCCGCGCGTGGCCACGATCCTGGGCATCAGCGCGGGGGAGGTGAACACGGGCCGGTACGCGCTGCAGGGCGTGGAGGAGTGGAGGCGGTTGAGGGCGCTGGCGGATCGATACGGTGCCTGGATTCACGTGGATGGAGGTAAATGGTTTCAAACGAGCCCCGGGGAAAAAAAAAAAGAAAGGTCGTGTCGAGACTAATGTTTTTTTTTTGAGGGTTAGCATTCGGCGTGTTTGCGCGTGCGCTGGAGCAGACGGACGAGTACAAGGTCCTGCATCAACACCTTGACGGCATCGAGCTTGCTGATAGCATCACCATTGACGGGCATAAACTTCTCAACGTGGTATGTATTCCCTTGTCGCATCATTTATTCATCATCTCCGTTTCTCCGCCTCTAACCCGCGGCGCAGCCCTACGACTGCGGCATGTTCTTCTGCAAGTCCCCCACCATTATGCAAGCCGTCTTCACCAATCCCGACGCCTCGTATCTATCCTCCGGCGGCACCACCACCACCACCACCACCAGCATCCCGTCGCCCCTCAACATGGGCCTCGAAAACTCGCGCCGCTTCCGCGCGCTCCCCGTGTACGCGGTGCTCCTCTCCGAGGGTCGCCCGGGCCTCGCCGCGCTGCTCGGCGCCATGACGCGGCTGTCCCGCGCCATTGCCGCGTTTCTGCGCGATTCCCCCCACTATGAGCTGCTGCCGGAGAATGACCACGCACAAGAGGAGGAGATTTTCATATCGGTGCTGTTTCGGGCAACGGACGCGGCGCTCAACGACACGCTGGTGGCCAAGATCAACGACACGCGGCAGCTGTACGTCAGCGGGACGACGTGGAGGGGTCGAAAGGCGGTGCGTATTGCGGTGTCCAACTGGCGCGTCAATGCGGAGAGGGATGCGGCGGTCGTGCGGGAGATTTTGACGTGTGTCGCCCAAGGTCGGCAGTTTGACCTTGGCAAATGCTGAGAGAGGAAAAAAAAAGGATACACCAAGTAGAGGCAGACGAGCACAATGTGGAAATGATAAGAATCAAGAAGAACCGGTTGACAAGTAGAAGAAAAAAGCAACCGTCAGAATTGGAAAGGAAAAAAAAAAGACCAGAAACGCCATGCTCATCATGCCATCAAACACCAACGGAAAATGTAAAAAACGTCCGGTTTAGCCAAACTTCCTGGAGCCGCCCTTTTGCGTCAGCTTCTTTCCCTTTTTCCCCTTGCCAATGAGCTCCAGGTGGCCAGCACGCTCGCCCAGCAGCGCCTCCGTCTTGGCCGTGAGGCCCGAGGTAAACTTTTTGTTGAGCGTGTCCTTGGACTGCTTGCTGCCAGCCTTGGTCACCTTGGAGGCCTGGCGCTTCGAGTGCACGGCCTTGGCGGCCTTGGGCTTGCCGGACATTTTGATATTTCCTTGCGCCATTTTCTTTTTTAAAAAAGTGTCTCACGCGCGCGCGGTATCGGGTTTGTTGGATATTCGGGGGATTGAAAGGCGGTGATGGGGGGGTCAAGGTGGAAAAGAAAAAGTTGTGAGTTCTTGGAAAAGTCTTTGTGGGGCTGTTTTCGGGCCCACCCTTCTTCCATCAGCACAGCGACGACGAAAGTAGGGAGACATGTTGGTATAATATGTGCAAAAAAAAGGAATCTTATTCAGCCAAAAGATTAGCATAGCTAGTCTCTAAATTAATCATCATTACCCGAATCGTAGTCTAGAGTAGTGTCAGCTCTGGCGATACGCCTTGAACTCGCCCGAGTCCGTGTTCTGTTATACCCAAACGGTGACACTACCAAACCATCCGTAACAAGACTGAATTCAAACTCGTCAACACATGGCAACGAAATAAAGAGTAAACTAAAGAAAAGAGAAATTTGCGCCATAAATCGTTACAACCCGGCCAGAAATGCAACAAACTGTTGCATATAATGCCCACTGCACCTTCTGACCGACGTTGATACACCATCACCACCACATAAGCCGTATCGGCAATCATCAAAACGCCTCGTAAACAATCTGCCTTTTCCCTTCAACACGAAAACAATCATCCATCCATGAGAAGCATTAACATCATTATAAGCGACGACCCGCGCGAGGGTCCGATCCTCGGCTAATCGGCCAACCGTCTCCACTCTCCGGATGGTGCCATCAGCCGGCCCATCGTCGCCATCCCGAGCACGCCTTAGCCGCGCTCAGATGGCGCCAGCCCACGCCTGCATCGATAGGTCGTCGACGCCCTCGTCGGTAACGGGGTCGCCCATGTCCCGGATGCCGTACATATCCCAGCTCAGGAAATTCTGCAAGTCGTCGAGGTCGAGCGCCTCGTACATGGGCGCCGCGGGTGCGGGCCGTCGCGGCGACGGCACCGGCTGCTGCACCGCCACGGGGCGCTCGTGCTGCAGGCCTGACCGCGCCGTGGCGACGTCCTGGCTCAGGCCCGCGAGCTGGTGCGCGGCGTTGACGTGGTCCCACGACGTGGAGCTCGCGGGCGACGCCGACGGCGCGCTCCACGTCATGCCCGGCGTGGATGCGGACGAGCGGTCGGCGGCGCGCCGGGCGCCGACGCCGGTGCGCGCGAGCGAGTGCAGCGAAATGGACGGCAGCGTGAGATCGCTGTTGTCATGGGGGCTATTCGGCGGGCTGTTCGGCCTTAGGTGAATGCGGTTAGCCGAGTTCTCTTTGAGGGGGTGAATTACGCCATTTCTTTGCCGGGTCACTCACAATACGGCGCCGGGAATGTCGGCACGCGACTCAAACTGCAGCTTGTTTAAAAGGTCCTCTCTGTTTGTCGCCTGCTTGAGCTTAAACAGCCATCGCTCAATGGTGGTCGACTGCTCATGTTAGTTCTCAACGATGCGGCTGGGCAGGGAAGGTGGTGGGAGACGTACAAGAGATTGCGCAATGGGGAACAGAGCGACCATCATGCGCAAGACACGATTATTGCTCTCCACTGCGTGGATCGCATCGCGCACCTTGTCCTGCGCGTCGAGCCGGTTAGGGTCGAGGAGGCGCGCCACGTAGTAGAGCATGACCCTGCTGCTGTCGTAGACAAAGTACGGCAACAGGCTGTCCGAGAGCAGCCTGGCGCCGTGGTCGGCGGCCTCGGCCAGAATGTCGGCGATTTGCTGCGCGTGGTGGTAGCAATTAGACTGCGCCGCCTGGAAGAATTCCTGGTGCTCTGGCGGGATGGATAGGGGCTTGGACAGCTTGAAGAGGTCAGGCATGGACAGCTTATACAGCTCCAGGTAGTTGTGGTGGTAGGTGCAATGGATGAGAACGAGTGCGCCAAGCTGGTTCGAGTCAAGACGAGCATAAATCGTTTCAGCTGAATATTCAACAAAGTCTGGAAGCTCCCTGCGCCACAGGCGTAAATCAGCATCCAGGGCAGCAAAGTCGGACTCGGGCAGCCATGGTGGCAGGCTGGCATCAATACGCGAGTCCAACCGATTGACGTATCTGCACGTTTCTATTAGCACCTCAAGTCTCATCCGTCCGTCAGTCAACATACCGAACAATCTTCTTCCAAAGTGTTACAATGCGAATGTAGTATGCCATGATGCCCATATTCTCGGCTGGTCGGCGCGGCACCACTGATGGGGGCAAAAATTGCAGCACATGGCCGACTCCGAGTGTTTCGGTGACGCAGGCAATCCTCAGACCAAAGTTTCTCTCGTTGCAGGGCAGCTGGATCTTAATGTCGTTTTCTCGCAGCAGAGTCAGCTGATCGATGCCGCTGCCCGCCCAGGCATCGAGGATGTAGCACGCCCACATGAGGCGGCGGCGGCTCTCACGGGAGACAATGGAAGGGGCAGCTTCGTCGGAGTCGGAGCACATGATGTCGGCAGAGTGCTCTGAGTTGATTTTGAGGGCGTGAGCCATGCGCACGGCCAGGCCGCTCATCATTAGGGCCTGGGAGTATTCCCCATGGCGAAAGTGGAATTCGTGTAATAAAATGGCAGTCTGCGTGGGTTAGCGGAGCTGCAGGGTTTTCCTATTTTTCTTTATGATGCTTACCATTAATCTTTGTACAGATATTTTGCCAAAGTTGGCGAGCAGTAGATACTCGGCACGCTTGGCCCAGTGACTCCCAGCAGCCGAGATTAAGCTGGTGTCGGGGGCGTGATTCCCGACAACGCTGAGAGCGTGGAATCTAGGCATGTTAGTGTTTGTGATGGATTCTTTATGCGAGTGTGCGTACTTGGCTCCGTGGGCACAGACAATGTGCAAAAGGGCAGATTCATCGTCGGTGGTCAGGCCTTTGTCAAGCTGTCTCATAAACGTGGGCTTATGAACAAAGGCAAAGCACCGCAGGGGATGTAAGTTTGTAAAGTACTGGTCAACCACACGACGCAAATTGCGGCCGCTGGGGAGACTGGGTGATACGAGCCTGCATCAAGTCAGGATTCGTCGTCGTGAACCAGCGCACAAATGGGACTACACACCAAGATTGTCCGTCCGGGATAGACACATTCGGCTTGCCCTCTTGACCGCTCTGCTCTCCGCCGTCCGAGTTGGCCGGAGTATCGTCCTGACGCGGCGGCAAGCGTCTCTCCCCCGCGAGAAATGACGATCGCTCCTTCTCGACGCTCGCGCGCAGCAGGCCGTCGGTCGCACTGGTGGCCGCACCGGTCCCGTTGGCATGCGACGACGTCGTCGACACCGGACGGTCGAGGTTGCGCGTCCACCTAGGGGCGGCGCCGCCGTCGTAGACGCAGTCGACCTGTTTTGCGGCGCAGCGGCCGCACTTGGGCCGGTCGCCGTCGCATTTTGTCTTGGAGAGGCGGCAGGCGTTGCAGGAGCGGTAGGTGCGAATCTTCTTCAGGGCGACGGCCGAGGCCGAGGAGGAGCGCTTGACGGCGGCGGCGACGGCGGCGGTAGATGTGGACGGGGCGGTGCTGCCGTCGTCGGCGACGCAGTCGAGCTGCAGACGCTCGCAGTTGCGGCAGCCGTTGGGACGGCCATCACACTTGACCTGGAGGTTGGGCGAAGCCAGAGGGCCGCGGCGTTAGTGTGTGGTGTAGATTTAATGTGGGTGTTTTTTTTTTGCCCGTTTGTTCTGCGATGCTCACCTTGCGCGCGCGACAGACTCGACAGCCCATGATGACCTGCGAGATGCGGCAAAAAAAGGAATACAATGGATGGCAATACTGTCAAGATGCCAGATGCGAGAATAAGAAAAAAAAGCTACCGACGGCTTGGGTTTGAGATGCAAAACACCGTTCGGCCCGCCCACGCCAGTTCTGGCTGGCTGACGGCATCGACAGACGCTACCTCGCCTTAATTGTGCATTTCTGAGGGCTTCATCTACAGCGAGTTACAGTGATTATAGAGTCGAATTACAGGTGACGGGAACCCCATAAAACCCCCAATTTCTCGATTCTCCAGTGGACTCATCCCCTGCAGCCAGTGCTTGCTTTCACTGTAAATCCAGCCACTCATGGAGTGCCGGCGCCTGCGGGACCGAGGGTCCGATCCACCACACTAGACCAGCTTCCGGTGACGTGCTCGCGTCCAGCAAAGACGCAAACCCTCTTCGCAGAAACGATGCACGACGTGATCGACGGGCCGCCATCACAACACTGCACGACGCCATATTCCGTGCTAATGAGCTCAATGAATTATCAATCCCAGCGTCGAATCGCAGCTCTAGGCCCTTCCAGATTGCGTGCCCTGCCGTTGCCAGCGTACTAGACGTGCCATGCTCGGGTGAAGCTAAACTTGTAGCGTTTCCATGGACCCCAAGCTAACTCCCGACAGTCCACTGCCCACGGGCCGGTCGCCCGATATCGCCGTTGTGTCTTTGTCGATGGGTAGTTATATCAAATCTCCGCTGGAGCTGGCAAAGCAAGCAAAGGCGTGGGGTTTGAGAGCTGATCGTCACAGCAGCCACACAGCGTACATAGCACAACTGGCATTTTCTTCTTATCACCACCAAGACGACGAATCAAGTCGCTGAATGATGCATGAGAAAACTGCGCCGACGAGGAGAGCTCTGCTACTCGGCAACGCCCCCACGGTCGCATGCTTCCGGAATGGAGCCCAGAAGAGGTGGCAGCGATACGGCGGCCGAAGGTTTGATGCATGAGAGGCAGCCCCAAAACCATTGTCCATTACATGGAACAGATTACAGGACTTTGCATGACAGACTTTCAACCCCCGTAAACTCGTCCTCGCGACAAACAGCTAGCCCAATTTTGGTGATGGACACCAAAACACCGTCGCAGCCTAACAGGCCGTGCCATCACACCACCATGGCCACATTCCAAATCAACTCGTCAATCAGCCTTATTCTCGTCATCTCTAGAACTCTATCCGTTGGCTGTTTCGCACGTGCTTTAAAGCCCGCGATCGCTCGAGGCCAAGACCCCAATCGTGCGTGTCGTCGATACTCCACATTGAAACCGTATTGCTGCTTTAGGCAATTACCCTAAAAATTATTCCACAGCGATTGGGCGGATTTACAGAAGTTGACACCAAAGAAAGGGTCTCTAGCTATCATTCAGGTAATGTTTCCATACAAGCTGATATTTACTGCTGAACAGGGCTACACTCTGTCCCTGTTGTGCCAGACATGACACTTGAGCGTATAATCATACAAGTATTACCATTTTCACTACCAAGACACGCTTCAAAAACACACAACAGATCAACACAAACAAGTACACCTATGTAGTAAAATTAACCTCATTGAGCGACATACTTTTCCTACCCATAAAATAGCTATGAAACAAACCCACAAAGTAACCCGAAAGAATTCATATACACCGGTGTATGCCTCTCCTACTCCTCCATCTCCTCATCCTCCGCCTTGGCCTCAGCCTCCTTGCGCGCCTTGAACGCCGCCGCCCACTCGTGCGCCTTGGCCGTCACCTTGCTCTTGCCCTTGGCATCGATCTCTTCCTCAAACGCCGTCCACCTCCGGAACCACTTCTCTGCCTGCTGCGGCTTCAGGCCCTTGACGCGAGTCCGCCGCTCAAACACGTCGCGCACCGCCGTCGGGTCAGCCGCCGTCGTGCCGCCGGCGCCTGCGACGACGCCCATCTCCAGATCCATCAGCTGGTTCCACAGGTCACCCTTTTTCGGCCACGTGTCCAGTAGGCCCGCAAACATGGTCCGGCCGCGCTCCGCCTCGCCGTTGGGGGAGTGGAACTCGAGCGCCGCGAAGCGCGGCACAATGGTGATAGCGTGTGCGGCGCCGAGCTGCTGCGAAGCCCGCGGCAAGAGGGCGCGCGCGCGTGAGGGGTCATTGCGCGTAACGTGCAAAAAGTGCGCATAATTCATCCACACGCTCGGCGCCTTGGCGCCAAACTTCTTCACCATGGCCTCGAACAGCGCCTCGGCCTCTTTGAGCTTCTCCGACTGGATGTAGATGCTGGCAAGACGCTCATGAATCTCCTGCGGGTCATTGTATTGGCACGCGCGTTTGAACACCTCCTCAACCGTCGTCTTAGTCCCGTAGGCCACTTCCAGGTTGAGGTAGGCCACCCAGACGTTGAGCTTTTCTGTCTCCTCGCGAATGTTGATGGTGCGTATCGCACGCTCCGCCACCTCGCGCGCCTTCGGCAGCTCACTCACCTGCATCTGGAACGCCATGTACGCGATCCACAGCTCCGACGAGTCGGGTTGGCCCAGGAGTAGACGTTCGTAGTCGCTCGAGGTCTGAGGGCCGTTGGTGTCGAGCTCGGCTGTCTTGTCCACCTCAATCTCATTCTTCTTGCGCTTCTTGGTCTTGTCAGCCTTTTTGCTCGTCTCGTCGCCCTCTGATTCGGACTCTGAGTCGGCAAAGGGATCGGCCGTCCACGCAGACTTGCCGCCGCCCAGCCCAGCGCCAGAAGGGGCATCCTCCATCTCAGAGTCTTCGTCCCCATCAGCTTCATCGTCGTCCTCATTGCCCTCATCCTCATCCTCATCTTCATCCTCATCCACATTCTCATCCTCATTCTCATCCTCATTCTCATTCTCATCCTCATCCTCATTCTCATCCTCATTCTCATCCTCATCCTCATCCGCTTCCTCAACTTCATCTTCATCGTCATCATTAGCTTGATCTTGAATGAGTTTGAGAAGAGCAAGCTCGACAATGTCGTCATCGCTATCGTCCTGACCATCAAGAGCAGCACCGTTATCAGACTCCATGTCGGTGTCCTCATCTTCAAACAGAGTGGGCTTTAAGCCAAAGCTGATCCTGCGCTTCTGGACATCCACCTCCAGAACCATGGCCTTGACGGCATCGCCCTCCTTGTAGAGCTTGGTAGCATCCTGCACAGGCTTCTCGGCCATTTGGCTGCGATGGCATAGACCACTGACGTTGGCCGAGTTGTCAACCAGGATAAAAGCACCAAACTCCTCCACTTTTCGAACCTTGCCGGTAACAACCTGGCCGACGGAAATGTCTTTGTAGGTGACGGGAGGTGTGTAGTCCTCGTCGACAACTGACGACTTGAGACTCATTTCTAGTTGCTTGGTCGCATTGTCAATAGCAATGATGCGACCCTTGACCATTTGATCAACCTGGAACTGATCCTTCCACTCCTTCAAGTAGCGGTCGGAAAGGTTCGAGATCTTGACAAGCGCAGAAACAGGACCTCCAAGAAGAACAAAGAGGCCTTTGTCGGTAACATTCTTCACGAAACCTCGAACAATGTCGCCAGAGGAGAGCTGAGCAAAACTGCTGATTTCTTGATCCTTGACAGGCAGAGTGGAGCTCATGATGCGCGATGGGCGGATAGAAAGGCGCAGTCTCTTGTTGCTCTTGTCGACATCGACGACAGAGACGCGGATGATTCCACCCTTACGGTACTGGGTAGTGTTGACTTCGTCAAAGTTATCGGCCATGTCAGGCAGGTGAACAGGTCCAGAGACAGACTCGCTAAACTTGACAAGAATCTGTCGCTCATTAACTTTGGTAATCTTTCCAGGAAGTACCATATTGGCCTTGATCGAATCCCAGGTAACAATGTCTTTGGACGACGAAGAGCGGGCGGAGAGGTCAAGATGACTGTTTTCGGCATTGACAGACGTCACATGGACCTTGAGCGCAGATCCGGGAGGGAAGTTGCCTTGCAAGTCGTTCAACTGAGACAAGTCGTCGGAGGCTTCCATGGCAGAGATGCGGCCACGGACAGAGGGGGAGAGGTTGACCCAGAGATATTGCTGTGTAAAGTTGTTAACAAAGGCGATGTGAGTCTGTCCAACCTCGAGGGAGTCGACTGTGAGTTCCTTTAGTGTATCGGTTGCTAGGTCAGTCTGGCGCGCAGTGAGCTCCAGGATGGAGTGAGCGGATCTGTGGGAAATGGGCAGAAAACGGTGATCCTTGGCGTCGTGCACGCCCACAACCTTGACACGCAGCACTTGGCCTTTGTGGAAGGTGGCGAGAGGGTGCTTGGGGTCCGCAATATCGTCCCAGTTGTCAAAGACGTTGGAGACATCAATTCGACCCTGCACATCATAGTCGACAATTTGGACATTCAGTTGCGTCTCCTTGATGGAGGTAATCTTGGCCTTGGTGATGGAGCCAAACGCAAGACCATCGGCGGGAGCAGCCTTGGCTTTTTTGCTCTTGCCGGTAACATCCTGGTCAACAGGCGCGGATGATGGCGCGACCATGATACGACCAAGATCAGGAATGGTTGATACGACACGGACTTCGATAGAATCGTTCTTGTGCAGACCAAAATCGGGCTTAGCCTGGGCCTCAGGCGCAAGACGTGCCTTGGGAAGCAGCGCGTGAAGTGAGCCGGCAAACTGGACGAAAACCGCAGTGAGTGTGATGTTCCTCACAAAACCGGCAAACACATTGCCTTGCTTGGCCTGCTCGAAAGACTTGAGCAGCTTCCCCTCCTTGGCAGCCTCTACCAGGCTCGGTTTTTGCGACAGAATGACAGAGCGACGACCCTCGTGCTTATCGAGGACAACGAGGTTGGACAGAGTCTGACCAGCAGACACCTTTTTGAGCGCAAATTGATTCTTGGACGCAGACTTGTCGGTAAGATGGCTAACAGGGAGGATAGCCTTGAGCAAGCTGCCTTCGAGTTCAACAAAGACTTGATCTTCGGACTTTTGCGTGACCTTGGCGGAAACAACGTCTCCAAGCGACAAATTTTTCAGCGCAGTTTGCTTGTCGAGACCGAATGCGCCAGGGTCCTTGCAAGAAACAACCAAACGGCTTGACTCCGGATCAACATCGAGCACATGAACGCTGACTACTTGACCAACGCGAAAGTGCTCGGAGGGGTCGCGAATGTAAGCCTCGCTCATTTCAGAGATGGGCAAGAACCCACGTAGCTCGCCGTAGAATTGGATTCGGGCGCCGCTTCTCTCAAGCTTGATGATTGTGCCAAGGGCTTGGCTACCGACCTTGACATCGTCGTAGTTTGTGATGATGGGGGTTTCGGAGTTGACAAGAGTCTTCTTAAGTGTGAGCCTTATGCGCTTCTTCATCAGGTCATTGCTCAGCACGCGGGCCTTGATCTTCATGCCTTGGCGGAACTTCTTCTCGGGATGCTGCAATTTGACGTCGGAGAGATGACGTTCAGGAACGAAACCAGTGATGCCTTCGGCGATGTGAAGTACGAGACCGTTGACACCGTCCTCGTTGATGAGGAGCTTTTCAATATCGCAAGTCAGGACGGTACCGACGGGCACATCTTCGTGACGTATATATGTTTGTCCAAGAATAGACTTTTGAAATGAGAGGTGAAAGACACCGTCCATCTCGCTGTAGCCAACAACACGACCCTTGTGTGTTGAGCCCACCTGGTAAGGGCCGCTGGATTTATAAAGGGCATCGACCTTTCCATCCTTGACGCGGGAAATGTGAACAAATCCACACAAGCCGGGGACGCCGACGTCCACAAACAAGCCCATGTCAGCTTCAGCATGACGAACAGTACACTGTTCGACGATTGAAGCAATAGGAAGTACTTGCAGGGGAAGACTGGAGCGTTTGGGACCCTCGGGGTGCTTTTTGGTAAGAGCTGTCAGGTGCGGCAACAGTGTGATACCCAGCTTGGGGCTCTTTGCTGTTGGGAAGGTGCAAATGATTCTGGCCTTGATCTTGGAGCCAATCTTGTATTTTGATTCAACGTCGGTGCCAAAAGGGCCAATCCCGGAGTGGATGAGATCGGCTGTGGCGTCGACGTGTCCCATGATTTTGCCAGAGAGACCACTGCTGCTGTTGCCGGTGACAAGGACCGTGACGGCGGTACCAGGAAGGAATGTGTTGATAGTTGTGGCTTCGGCAGGGTAATTTTTGACGTTGCCAATCTTGTCCTGCTTCAGAGTGAGCTGAGCGACCTTGCCGCTGCCTTTTTTTGCGGTGACTTGGCAAAGGAATACGGCCCCTTCTTGTAGGCGTTGACGCTTCATTTTGGTATCGACTTCGGCGTTGGGGAGAAAGCCGCTCAAGTCGTCGATTCCGAGATCCATGATGCAACCATGGTCCTCGACACTGGCGACAGCGGCGGCAACGGTACACTGGGGCACGACATCGTCCTTGGTGAGACCGGTGTTGGCTTCGGTGGGGCGAAGAGAGAGCTCAATCTTGCGCTTTCCTTTGCCAGCAATAGCGCCGTCGGCTGTTGATACAACGTAGGCGCGCACAAATTGGCCAATCTCGAAGATGGACTTGGGGTCGACGTCTTCGCCCTCGTCGTCGTCGTCTTCCTTTTCCTCGTCGTCGCCATCGTCATCCTTGACATCGCTTTGTAGTCGGTTCGTAAGCTGTTCGGAAATAGCGACGATGGAGACGTGGCCGGTCAAATTGTTGGGCAGAGCGACTTCGAGAGCGAGATTGCTGATGCGTGTGATTTGGCCGAGGACGATGGATCCTTTGACTAATTTCTGCGCGGGTTAGCGGTATACCGGGCTGGAATACAAGATTAAAAAAGTCACCTTGAAGTTGAGACTCTCGATTTTGACAGAGTCGTCCTCTGACTTTGACTCGGTCTTCTTGTCCGATTTTTGGAGAGCGGTGGCTCGCTTCTTCTTCTTCTGAGGTTTGCTGGCGGTAGAGAACTCATCCTCTTGCGCAGCGTCCGCCCTGGCTTCTAATTGAATTTGCTTCTGTTCGAGAGGAGTGAGGACGCTGGCGCCGCCTCGGGGAAAGAGAGGCTCCTCGTCTTTGAGGACGGAAACAACAGCCTTTTTCGGGGCGTCGGCGTCCTTGGGCTTGTCAGTCTTGGGCTTGTCAGTCTTGGGCTTGTCGGTCTTGGATGGGTTCGCCTCTTTAGACTGCTTGGCGGATTTGGCAGGAGGATGGCCACCGGGGGCATCCTTTCGTTTGAGATTGCTCATAGCGGCGTGCATGTACAAAAGCGAAGACAAATTCGTCTTTGCGCAATTGCATGTATGGCCTGCACCATGAAATCCATGCGCTAACAGGTCCCTCGAATTTTTTTTTCTGCAGATGCGATAAGGGAGGACACCGGCGCGATAAGAGCTGGCCGATCCGAGGTTGATCCGGGCGGCATGATCAACTAAATACGAAGTCAGAAAAGTACATGAACTGGGCACCAAATTCGATTATATTATATTTTGTCAAGTCTTTTGTATCGTAATGGTGGGTAAGCTGCCTCTTCCACGAAGGCTGTGTGGTAATGGACCGTGAAACGTGTTAGTACAGCGTACAATATATCGGTGATGCCAAAGGTATTGTGATGCGGCATTCTTTCTTCTGATGCTGAAACTAGCCATATAAGCAAAACTCGAATCTAATTTGATATGACCTTTTTTCTAGGCATACGCAACAGCGCATTTCAAGCTAGCCACATGACGTGCTGGTGCTTGTGTGAAACAGTCACTGCACTGTGCCAGTATGCCAGGCATCAGCGGAAACCTTGGCAAGATCGCTGTAAGTTTGACGGCTTTTAAATAGTAATAATACTCGATCCATCCGGAGTGCTCTTACATCTGGTATGGTCCGTATGGAGACGTGGTGCCAGCCGGCAGCCGTGTGTCGCGACCCCACCTCGTCAGATTTAAGACAATATTTTTCAACACTCAAATTCTATTTACCTCATCATCTCGAATGCATGTAAACGAACATTTGCTTCAAGCCAACGGTAGCCGCAGAAATCGCCACGAGGCTGGTTATTGGCGCAGTGCAGGCAAGCAGGCAGGCCGATTAGAGCGGGGCACGACAGCTAGTAGGTACTAGGTACTAATGTAGCGGCGTCATTCAGTGCATAACCCTTCAGTTTACAGTGAATTTACAGCACCTCGGGCCAGGAACGGGCAACAACAAGTTGCATGCCAACCGCTCGTCTACTCAACAATACAACATTTTCACATCTCCCGGCGCCTCTACCAACTCTTGACAGTGTCTTAATCCCATAAATAATCTTTTCCGATCATTATACCATCTCTGCAGGCCATGCCGTAGCCGCCGCCATGGCTCCGCGAAAACGGCACCGTCCAAACCCCAACGACGTCACGGCAGAGCTGCCTCCCACCACACAATCACAAGATAGTCTACCACGGCCCGCCCACGCATCTGCCTCGGAAGACGCATCACACTCCAGCCGACCCATGCCCCGACATCTTCCGGAGAACAGCCATGGCCAAGGGAGCGCATCTCATCTCTTGCATCACAAAACAGTATGTCCGTTTACCCAAGCTGACGCGCTCCATCTCACACCATCTAGGTTCGCAAAGCCCAGAGTTGGTACGGTTCCTGGCCACGGCCGCCCAAAGCATCAGCTTCACTATCCGTAGCGAGAGAAAATATTCACGGCGACACGTTTCGCTCTAAAACCGCTGACCTGACACGCTTCGAGTCAAAGAGCGTCGACGACACCGCCAGCATTCGCAGCAAGCTGAGCGAATCCGCCGCGGCATCAGACCAGGCAAAGTCCATGGCTCAGTCCAACTCGAAACCACCGCAAAATGAGCCAGCAAATGGAGAATCGACAATAGCAAATGATACTATAACGGAACATACAAAGCCTGACGATAACAAAACTGCCCCGGAACCAAACGGTACGACCACTACTGTTACCGAACCGGAGACTACAAACACTTCGGAAGACATTCCACCAGCACCCACACAACCACAATCCGGCTGGCTAGGCTGGCTCACAAGGACACCTGCCACAGTTGTAGAACCAATCCCAGAAGAGTCGCCGGAGCCCCCTCGACCATCTACGCCGCCTGCACAAATTATCGTCACCGCACCCACTGTCCAATCGGAGCCTCGGCAATCGACTACATCTTGGTTTGGACTGTGGACAACCCCGACGCCACAGGCCATGGCAGTCGACTCGGAAAAGAAGCCGGCTGACGATGCCCAAAAGACTGATACAGACGTAGTCATGGACGATGCGCCCGCGCCTGCACCGGCACCGGCAGAGCAAACGCAAGAACAGCCGCCTAAAGCTGGCTCAACATGGGCATTCTGGTCAAAAGCTACACCAAATCAAAAAGAAAAGCCCTCAGCGCAAGAGGCTGGCAAAATCGCAGTCATAGGAGAAGGATCAGAGACCCACCCGCTGCCCGCGACTGAGAATAGCGTTTCGTCTGAACCCGAAAACAAGGAAAAAGGCAAAGCCAAAGACTCGAAATCGACATGGCGGAAGAGTAAGCGACCAAGGCCAGTCTCAGTAGACGAGGCGCCATCGCCATCGCCAGCTGGTAGTCAGCTCCATCTTCCGGAAGCAAGTGGTGGAAAACCAGTCCAATCCGACGCAGAGAGCCACAAGTCTGTTACTAAGACAGAACTATCCAAGTCGACGGCAGAAAGCGAAACCACTACCAAGCACCCCCCAAACCTTGTGCTGCCAACCTTTGCCAGCACATACCGCATGAAGGAGAATCCCTCGATCTTGCAGCAAATTACCAATCTTCTCCTGAGAACATCGCAGCCCCCCGCCAACCACGTCTTTCGCGTGCAGGAGACGCCCAAAATCAAGCGCGCCCTGGCTATTGGCGTCCACGGCCTTTTCCCCGCCACGTTCCTCCGACCTATGATGGGGCAGCCGACGGGCACGTCGCTGCGCTTCGCCAGCCTATGCGCTGACGGTATCCGGCGCTGGGCGGACGCGCACGGCTGCGGCGACTGCGCAATTGAAAAGGTGGCACTTGAGGGCGAGGGCCGCATCGGCGACCGCGTAGAGAATTTGTGGAAGCTACTGCTCAACTGGATTGACCAGATCCGCCAGGCAGACTTGATTGTCGTGGCTTGCCACTCGCAGGGCGTGCCGGTTGGCGTAATGCTTCTCGACAAGCTCATCGACCTGGGCATCATCACCGATGCTAGGATTGGCGTCTGCGCCATGGCAGGCGTCGCGCTGGGGCCGTTTCCCGACTACAAAACGAGTTTCCTTATGGGCTCCGCCGCCGAGCTCTGGGACTTTGGCAACCCGCAGAGCGCCAACTCGCAGCGCTTCGAGGCGGCGCTGAAGCGGGTACTCGACTATGGCGCGCGTGTGACGTTGATCGGAAGCATCGACGACCAAGTCGTCCCCATGGAGGTAGGTCCCCGTTGACACTATAGATGTTGTTGTCCATCGACTAACAAGCGTAGTCTGCGGTGTATTCTCCCGCCTCGCATCCGTATATTTACCGCGCCGTCTTCATTGACGGCCGCATCCACGCGCCCGACTTTATCGCGCACCTGGTCGGCTTCGCGCTCAAGCTGCGCAACCTGGGCGTCAGCGACCACGGGCTCGTGCGGGAACTGTCGCTCGCGCTCGCGGGCTCCCTGTACTCGGGCGAGGGCCACTCGCGGCTGTACTATGACGACGCCGTGTACGACCTCGCCATTGCGCACGCCCTCGAGACGACGGACGTGCCGAAGCAGACGGCGCCCTGTCGCGTGGAGCACCGCGCCGTGCTGACGGCGACGCCGACGGGGGCGGCGCCCGCGCTGGCGTCTCCGAACCCGTACGTGCTGCCGTGGATTATGCGCGGGCTGCTCGAGGAGGATTTTGTCAAGACGGAGCTGAGCGCGGAGACGGAGGAGCTGCTGAGGCAGTTTGACGACTGGAAGCCGAGTAACAAGGCGTTGAAGGATGTCAAGTATAGACTGGAAGCGGTACGGTCAAAGTTGTGAGGAGTTATAGATATGGTTAGAGTGGATGGGGAGGATAGGCGTGAGGGTATATACTAGATGGACAGGACACAGGATGACGTACATGAAGTAGCTGGCATGGCGGCAAGATACACACACACCATAGACGAGTGTACGTGTTTAGATGTTTGCGTTTTTAGCGATGGGCGGGATTTTACTGAATACATTTATTCTTTTTGCCCTTGACCATGTTTAGTATATTCAATGAGGTTCGATTCGAGAGTTATACCTATACATGTTTCTGTTCTACGCCTTTCCTGACCACAACCATGTCTTGCAAACACACATCCCATGTGTATTTCTTTCTCGAAACCAAGTTGCCCTTTTTCTTTTTTCAAATCCGTCGATTAGAGTTGATGTGCTATTCCTCTAGACCCATGTACATGTTTCCGCCTTTAAAATTCTATGCGCCCTTTCTTGAATCGTACACTCTGCCCTCTCCCTCTCTCATCTCAATTTTATAGTACAAGCCACTAGTCCTTCTCCGTTTCTCTGCCCGCCCCCCCAAGGCCTTCACGCTCTACGCCCCAGCTTCCACCCGTCGATGCGGTCCTGGATCTGGTCCCAGGTCATGGCGTGGCTCGAGAGCCCGTACGCCTGCGCCTCCTGCAGCACCACGGTCGGCGCGCCGCTCCCGCTGCCCGCCTTGCCGCCAACCACCATGCGCGCGACCCTCCGCAGGTCCTTTACGGTCAGCGCCTCAATCTTGGCGCACATTTCGCGCACGGGCACCTTTTTGCCGTGCACCTGCACGCTGCGGCCCAGGTCCTCCAGCTCGACCATGCGGCTCTCGAGGTTCATCAGCAGGCTGGAGCGGAGCTGGTTCTTGGCGCGCTGGACCTCGGCCTCGCCGAGCTTGGTGAAGCCCGCTTCGAGCGTCAGCGCGCGGAGCTCCTGGCACAGCACGTCGAGCATCGCCGACGTGTGCCCGGGCAGGCAGGACGCGGCGATGCCAAAGAGGCCCGAGTCGGTGTAGCTGTGGTTGAAGGCGACGCACGACTCGACCCAGCCGTGCTGGTTGAGGACGTGCGTGTAGAGCCGCGAGTACATGCCCTTGCCGGGCCCGCCGGCGGAAAAGGAGCCCCCGCCGCCGAGCAGCGTCTGCAACGTGGCCAGCGCGTAAATGTCGTCGGACGCGACGGGCAAACCCTCAAAGGCGAGGTGGATGTGGGTAAAGTTGGTCTTGTGCAGGGAGGGCGGCTGCGGCGGGAGCGTGAGGAAGCCGCCGGTGTAGTGCGAGGGCGGGTATGCGGGGGTGGTGGTGGTGGACGCCGGGGAGGAGGAGAGCGTCGCGTGGGAGCGCGTGGCCGAGGTGGAAAAGGAGGCGGCGGCGCTGCTGCTCGCCGACGACGACGACGACGAAGAAGAAGAAGAGTTCGAGGTTGCGATGCTGGATTCGGACCCCCGACGAGACGACGACGCCGTCGCCGTGTCGCCAAAGTACTGCTTCGCCAAATCCACCGCTACATTGTGCTCTACGCCCGCAAACGCCAGCACCATCCTCTCCGGCCTGTAAAACCTTTCCCTGTACCTCAGCACCGTGTCCCTTCCAATCTCTGCTAGCCTCTCCTCCGGGCACAGCAGCGGGTTCCCCAGCGTGTTGTCCTTGTACGCCGCCGTGTGCACCAGCTCCGGCAGGATCAGCTCCGGCTTGCTCCAAATCTCGGCAATCTCGTATCTTGCCGTCTCCAGCTGCTGCGCCACCTCCTGCTCCGTCACCTCGGGCACGCGCACCGTCTCCGCCAGCAGCGCCACCGCCTCGGGCACCGCGCCGTTGAACGTCGCCGCCTGGTACATCATGCTCTCGCGGGAGCTGGCGCACTGGAAATTGCCGCCGAGCGCCTCCACGCGCTCTAGCATGTCGTCGGCGGAGCGCGCGGCCGTCGACTTGAACGCGAGACGGTCCATGATGTGCGACACGCCCCGCAGGGAGGCGTCCTCGAAGCGCGAGCCGCCCTCGACGTAGACGCCGACGCCAGAAAAGGAGCCGGGGAGGGCTTCCGAGGCGACGCGCAGGCCGTTGGGTAGAGTGGTGATGCGGTCGAGATCGGTGGGTTCCTGCAGCGCGCGGGGTTGGGTTAGTTGGGGGGGTTCAGTTGATTGAGGAGGAGAAGGGGATCGCAGTGGCCAACAAGGGGCGCAATGGGGGGAAATCACGAACCTTGGGGATGCCCTCGACGGAGACGGTCGCCATGGCGCGTTTCGGCAGGGCAAGGCGGCGCAGAGCGGCGCTGCTGGGGGCACGGTTGCCGAGGGGCAGCCGCGCAGCTAGTTGTCGCAACATGGTGGATTGTGGTTGCGCCGACAGGATGTGATGTGTGTGTGTGTGTGGTGATGATAAGGTTGACTATAGCGGGCATGGGGTTGGTTGATTTGGCCCTTGGTGGTGTGGTTCCGGAAATTTGCAGGCCTCGGCGATATATCGGATCAATTCGCAGTGGCCCCGATCCGGAGACGTCACTTGTATGGGGGTTTGGTGTTGGTGGTGATTTGCTCTGAATTACCTTGGACCCACTGAAGAATACCGCGGCGTGTGAACACTGAACATGGGATGCAAAAAGGCTAGGATAAAAGTCGTTGTGACCAACTTGTCAAAGAGGTGAATCATTTGATCCAGCCATTTAATGATTTTTCGAATCACATGGTCAGTTATATCCTATTATTACTTGACAAGTTTTCAGGATAGGGATAATTAATTCTTCATTCATATATTAACAGGAGCCCCACCCGAGGCCGCACTGCTGGCAATGCTGGAAAAACTGCAGCTAAAATACTGTCGCCTGTGTCATGTACAAAGTTGATAAAAGAAATGCCCCCGAAATGCAAATGCTCCAAAAAGAACCAACGCCCGAGAATTATGGCACACGGGAGAAACAAGTCTTGCAGCTCCAAAGGATAATGCAGCTTCAAAGGTTCATAATGTGGAAAAAGAAAAGAGTAAAAACAAAATACGATGAATGCGCAATCTATAAGGTCGTAAGACAGCCATGAGCAGTTGCTCGTGTGTAATGAGTGTAGAGTTTAAGGAGGTGAAGACTGGGTATACTATTGTGCCGAGTCGTCGCCGGCGAGAATAGTGAGATCCATTTCTGTGGCTGCAGCGTCGAGGCTCGTCATTTGCACGCCTTGGGACGAGTCACGGCCCGCACGTCCATCGAGCACCCAAGGTCCAATGTCATTTCTCGGGGTAATGGGACCTTCGGCACCTGGACGAGGTGGTGAAGGTGTCCCCCGGCGAGCACCCGAAGCGTTTCTAATAGGCAGTGGCAAGGATATGGTGTGGGCGATGGGATTAGAGTGTTCTTGCGTGTCGGCGGATTCGCTTATCGTCATGTCCATGCGATCGGGGTCAGGGACTTTAGGCTCAGCGGGGGCAGATGATGTCTCGGCAATGACATTGAGCTTTTGGTCCTTTTCTGGCTCACCAAACATTTCCCATTCCTCCGAGGGCTCCTCGACGTCGGCCTCGAGGTCGGCGCCGGCGCGGCAGTTGGGACAGATGAAGACTGGGTATGAGGGCGACATAAGAAGTGATTTGACGCATTTGTAATGCCACGTGTGGGAGCAGGGAGCGACAAAGAGGGATTGACAAGGCTAGATTGGTCAGAGGTTTTTCAGAGACAAAGGCAGCCAGCGAGGCAGGTAGGCCGGGGTATCAGGGACATACAGCAATAGAGTTGAGGCAGATGGAGCAGTCCTGGGAGGGGTTGGCAGCAGCACCAGCGGCCGTGTTGGCCGAGGCCATGGTACGAAGACGTTTGTGAGCGGCGACACTGAGAATGTTAGAGGGAGAAAAGCGAGTAAGATAATGAGATGGGTAAGAGGGAGAAGGTAAGAGGGAGAATAGGAAAAGAGCGAATAGGAGGAAAAGATGAAAGCAAAGACATACTTGAAAGAGTTGGGCTTATTTTGCCATCCGCGATTGAGCTCGAGCCTCATCTTGACGCAGCGAAAGATCATTTCCTCACCACCCTTGAAATCAATGCCGAGCTGAACAATGTCACCGTCGTTGACGGCAAAGGCCTTGCTCTCCTGGGACGGAGGACTAAGGCGGATGTGGTTGAGAAAGGTGCCCGAGGAGCTTTTGACGTCCTTGATATACCACTTGCCGTTTTCGTGCCAAAACTCGCAATGCCGGCGGCTGACGACCTTGCTCTTGAAGCCGACGTTGGCAGCCGAGGGCTGATTTCCGGTGACGCTGGCGAGGGGATGGGCGTCGCGCTCTGAGAAGCGGCCGACGCGTATGACCTCGGTGCCGGTGGGGAGGGTGCGGGTGATGGGGGAAAAGGTAAGCGATGGTCGCGAGGCGCGCTGGTCAAAGTAGGAGGAGAAGCGGATCGAGGGCGATGGCGCGGCGTCGGGGGCAGTGCTGTTGCTGGGACCGGCTGCGCACGAGGAAGAGGGGGGGGGAGGTGCGGCGTCGACGGGAGCAGATGTTGGCTTAGTAGTGGCAGCATCATCGCTGTCCGAGGGGGTGGCGGGGGTCTCCATGTGGTGTTGAGGTCCAGATTGTTCCGTCGTGGACTCGGGGATGGAGTCAGAGGCGGCGGATGATCGGGCTGGCCTAGTCTCGGGGGTGGAACTGACGAGGCTAAGACGGTTCATGTTGACCAGGGCAGGCGCCGGGCTAAGTAGGGCGCCAGGCGTGTACGAGGCGGATCTAGTGAGGCCGGCCGACTGCCTCGAGGCGTTTAGGTGGTTGTTGGTGTTGGTGTTGGTGTTGGCGGCGGCGGCGGCGGCGGCAGAGGAAGAGCCGGTGGTCGAGGCGTCGCGCGAGAGAATGTGGTTGTGGGTATAGTTTCGCAGGTAGCTGAGGCCGCGCAGACGAGAGGAGCGCGAGGGCGAGACTGTGCTGGAGGGCTGGGGCGGCGCGGTGGGTGGCGGCACAGGCTGGGTGAACATGACGGTGGTGGTGGTGTCGGATGCGGAGCGAGGAAGTGGCGATGAAGGGAACGGTGTGTAGAGAGGCGGGTGTTGCATTTGGGCGCGAGGGCAGCGCCGGGGCGAGAGGCGAGATCAGATGGGGTGAGAGAGATGGAGAGAGAAGTCGAGTTGGGAGAGAAGAGTCGGAGAGGAGGAAGGAGAAGAGAGACTCGGCTCGATGTGATTGTTCGAGTGAGGTTGGTTGGGCCAAGCGGGTGGGAAAAAGAGGTGGTCAGGCCACTGGGGGAGCGGCGCAGGTTTAATTTGGTGGCAAGCCAGGCGGGTCGGAAAATGGGATAAGCTCGGCAGCAGGGAGGTGAAGGAGGAAATGGTGGTTGAAATGTATGAAAAGGAAAACAGAATGAGGGAACAAGCAGAAACAATAAAGGGAAAGGGGAGCAAGGACAAGGAACAAAGGCAAAGGGTCAGAGGGGTTATAACGAGGGCGTCAAGTGAGAGGATGCAGAGGGTGTGGCAATGAGACCCAGGAGAATCCAAAAGCAAGCGGCTACGGCGAGACACGGGAGCAGATTGATCATTACCTACAGGCTACAGGCTACAGGCTACAGGCTACCTACCTATCATTACCAGGTACCTAGGTACCTGGTCAGTGGTACCGCAGGTATTCACAGACAAAAAGTCACCAAACGAACCGGTTGGTGCCTGGTTGTAGCGGCCACAGGGTGTGTTTGATGGACGTTTGTGCCCTTTATTAGCGGGCATGACTAGTTATTTAGGTAGGTACCTAGGTAGCGCCAAGTAAATAATCAAGTGGTTCCAGCAGTCAAGCAACCAAGGTATCTGACCATATCTGGTATCTGACCATATCTGGTATCTGACTTGTGATCAAGAAATCGACCACTGGCATATTATGATATTTACACTATTATACTCGGTTTGATGACCCCAAGTACATGACCTTTTTTAACTAGCTGCTGCTCTGTTTTTTTTCTCTCGACTGTCTGCTGCCCGTTCGCTGTGGCGTCGGGCCTCGTCAGTTGACTTGGGCCTACAACTTTATGCAATAACACGCCAATTATGCACTCCAGGTCTGGTAGCAACAGTATAGGTACGTAATGGGAACAATATACGTAATGGGCAAAAAGAAGAAAGAAAAAAGAGGAAACTTGTCAGAAATCGATATCAACAATCTGTGCTCCGTAATTTTTCCCGTCTTTTTTTTCTTCCCTTTTTTTTCTGCCTGCTTCCTCTTGTCCGTCGCATTCAGCTACCCTACCTCGGCGCCGCCGCTCGCAGCCGAGACACCAGCGCTAACTTGGTTAAAAGAGGTTACCTTATACCTTAGTAGGTACGTTAACTACGGAGTAGCTGCCTCGTACCTTTGCTCCGTATCGACAACGACCGCCCTATCTTACATTTGCGGCAATTTTTTCCTTTACATTTTCGACCACACTTCCATTAGTTAGCCCATGTGCCTGTGTTTTGAAATTTTCTCTTTGCTTGATGCTTCTTTGCCTAGGTTCCTTGGCAGTTACAACACCCATCCTCCACAGGATCCGCCCCGTCACAGCTTGGCCTTGGCTGACCTGACCGGAATTGGCGAGGTGTGACATGACAACAAGACGCCCAACTGTGTTGGTCTGGTCATAATATAAATCGTTAGCTACCTAGGTAGCTGAATGACACACTTCTCCAGCCTGTGGGACACAATGCATTTACAGCGCCTGACAGCTGACTTGACTCGAAACCGCTCCCCCTCTTCCCCCCCGCCTGCACAAGAACATCTCGTGCCATGCCCGCATGGAAAAGCAAAAAGGACGAATCCATCGTCTCGAGTAGCAAGGTCTGGATGCGGGTGGCTGACTCGGGTCATCAGGAGACGTCGTCTGGCAAAGGCTGCTCCTCATCAGACTAGACTTTCAATCGAGTTACAAGTTGTTGCCTACCTAGTGCCGCCACAGCCCACGATCCTCCACGGCTGTCGTCTTGATGCTTTTTGAGAATTTCCCCTTTTTTTACTATTTCTTTTTAATAGTTAAAACCTTGGTGCATTCCGATTCTCGACCCTCCCAGAGCGAGACATTGGACTTGCTTGCGCAGGCCTAGCTATTTAGCGCCAGCGCCTCACTCCTCCAATAAACCCACCACACCTTCCCTTGTTGAACCCTTGATTACCATTTACTGGTAACCAGTAGCTCGGCGCTTCTCTTCCTCTAGCACCAGCCATTGGGCACCAGATGCGGTCTAGACTGCAATGTCTCGACGGAGAGACGCGATAATACTCATACTTGCTCCGGATCTTCACCGTCGTCCCGAATAGTTGGCCACACGACTCCCCCCCTTCATCACCTTGGCCGTCTCTGGCAGCCCGGCACGCTCCCGCTCCTTCAAATAGCATCGGCCCGCCGCCATTGTCTTGCCCTGCGACCGCAGTTTCAGCTCTCGACGGCAAGGACGTTTGCTGCCCCGGTGAGTCGCTTACGAAGTATACACATGCGGGCGGGCGGCTTAACGAATGGACAAGACAACAGCTGTTATTAGACATGGGGAAAAAAAAGACAGGAGAAAATGGCCAAAGCGTAATGACACGAACAGAAACAACCAACTGAAAAAAAATTAATTAAAGAAAATGCGTTCCTTTTTTGCTTCTGTGCCACGCAGCTGTTGAACCTCCGTCTCCATGCCCTTGCTGCCACTTTCGTGGTGCTTTAATCTTGTATATATATCACCAGCCCTGTACGGAGTAGTATATATAGTAATCATCACGCAAAGCCTCGACTGGGCTGCTATTCCCATCCAGCCTTTCCATTCCTGCACCAATACCGTCACCTTTCCCACCTTTCCCTCTTCCCTAGCTACATATTCTGAATCCTGCACCGTCCCCGTCTCATCTTCTCTTATCTCGTCAAAACTCCCCTCCACCATTCCGATCCCTTTCCTCACCTCACATCATCATCGCAGCCGCCAGCATCTTCGGGCACGCAATCGGCGCCCTGCCCGGCACCCGCAAAAGCTCATCCACCGCCGCGTTGATGCACGCCGTGTACAGCCACATGGTGGCAATCATGACACTTTGCCTTACCACGCGACGCATCAGCAGCCGGGCCGCCGGACCGCCCCGCCCCTCCTCATCCTCCCTGTTGCGCCGCGCGATCAACGACGGGATCCGCACAATCGCTAGCAGCGCAAACAGGTGCGGCCAGCCGGCCGGGTAGCCAGGATGCGCGCCGGAGCGCGGGAACATGCGAAAGACCGCTGCAGGGTCGATGGCGAACATGGCCAGAAAGAGGCTTTCGAGGGCGACAAAGGGCGCGAGAATGAGGCCGAGGAGGGACAAGAAGGGGAAGAAGCGCATCTCGGGAAGGGACAGGGCCATGGTGGAGGAGGACGACAAGAAGCCTGAAGCTGGCCGGGACAAGGCCATGTTGGAGGAGAGGAGTAGTGTCTGTAGTCGTGGCACGGCCAGGATCTATTGTTTTCTTGCGCGTGTAGCTGCGTTGTTGTGTTGCTGTGCAATATTGATGGGAGTAGAAGGCAGCTTATTTCTTTGTAGGAGTAGAATCGACGAACAAAAGGCGGGAATTCCTACGCCTCTTTATCCCATATTTCATTTCCACTCTCTGAGTACCTTGGGAAACTTTGATGGCGTCGTGGGTGGCGTCGCTGCCACAAGCCTTGCTACCCTCAGATACGTCCAGTATACAATGGTTTTTACCAAGATGATGCAATAATCACAAGTCTGGCATCGTTGTATCCAGTTCAAGTCTGTGATTGAGATGGGCCATCTGCGAGGCAGCCGTCTTTAATCCTTGACCTCTTTGGCGATTGTCCCATGCCCATCATGACCGTAGGAAAACGAAGCTCCATCCCTCGTCAAGCCAAGCCAAAGACGGAAATTATAGCATCACTTGCAGCTCGGAGGCATACCTGATGGAAAACATATCCACAAGCAACCACTTTTCAAGTGGCCAACGCCGCAAAAGCATCAAGAAAACTCAACTGGCCAATTCCCAGCCCAGAAGCCACGGCACAAGTGCCAGAGGGGTCAGCAGCACATTTCTCCAGCAAGTAAGTGCATTTGCCGTGTTGACACATTGGATATCCTTGAGCCGTTTCACTTTGGTTAACTAATCGTCGTAGCATGGCAACTAGTTGAAGATGTAAAGTTGCGGCATGGAGCGCTGATGAGAGCGATGATAAAGAACGACGAAAAGGAAAAGAAAAAAGATGCCGCCAGAAACAATATTTACGTAGAGGGGCAGAAACAGACGTATTGCTACTTTTTGAATAAAAGCTAGTCGTTATACCAACTGCTTCAGTGCTGATTTAGCAAATCAAAGACTAAAATGGGGGTAGTAGTGAAGCTGTTGAATTATTTCAAAAGAGACAACTAGAAAAGACAAACTACAAAGAAGAAGTAGTAGATGCAGAGGCGCTTCCATTCACGTCACTTTGCAACGAAAAATCTAGCAATATCCATAACTCCACCCCATGCAATGCTCAACAACCACCACCACCACCACCACCACCACCACAACCTCACTCCTGCCTACACAGCACCTTGGCCTTGCAAATCACATTCCTGTACTGCATCTGCGCGCCGTGCTCGTCCCCATGTTTCACCACCCCCGGAAACACCACGCACCACACCTCGCGCCGCCGCCGCCGCCGCCCGCCCGCCGCCCCCTCCTCATCCTCATCCTCGTCCTCGTCCTCGTCGTCCTCGGCGCCACCCCCAACGTCCTCCATCGTGCTCGCCTCAAACAGCACCGCCCGCTCGTGCGGCGGACTCGTCACCGGCATAATCACCCTCAGCACCGCCTTTTGCACAACGAGCCGCCGCGCGAGCTCAATCGAGTTGTTGACCAGCACGCGGAGCGCCGCGTCCCGCGCGCCTTCTGCCGCGCCGTGGCTACTGGTGGTGGCGGTGGTTGTGGTGGTCCCGGTTAGGCGGTCGAGGAGGCAGTTTGTGCGGGAGACGACGCGCTCGGCAAAGGCGGCGGTGTCGTCGTGTAGGAGCTGCGGCGCCTCGCGACGGAGCAGGAGGGAGAGCGTCGAGGCGCGCCACTGGTTGACGGATTCGGAGGCGGCGGCGCCGCAAAAGGACGCGAGGAGCTGCTCCATGTCCCGAAACAGGCTGGTTTGTTCGGGGGAGAGCCCGACAAAGTAGGCATCGAAAATGGTGTCGACGAGGATGCGCGACACGAGCGACTGCAGAAAGTGCACCTTGGCCGTCTTGGCCAGCTCCTCGTACGTGGGCACCAGCGCGGCAACCTCTGCCGTCGTCTCTTTATCCAACCGTGACAAATCTACCACTGATTAGAAACCTCTCACTCTCCGCCGAAAAGCCAAACTACATACGTACCGAGCTTTGCTTTTCGAAAATGCGTAATCACCCAGTTCTGCAAGCCATTCCCCAGCCGCGCCATCCCATCCCCAAACACCTCGTCGCTCGTCTGCCCGTCCGCCCTCGTGCTCGTGCTCACCCACTCCTTGAGCCCCCTCACCTGCCCCCGCAGCGCCCTCGCCTCCTCGTCCCTCTCCTTGAGTTCCCGCCGCAGCACCTCCCAGCCCTGCCGCAGCTCCGTGCGCTCCGCCTCGCGCACGTCGACCTCGGCGCGCAGCAGCCGCAGCTCCGTGTCCACCCTCAGGTGCTGCGTGTGCAGCGCGCTGTGCTTGGCCTGCCAAAACGTCGCCGTCTCGCTCTCGGCCGCGCTGAGACGGTCGAGCTGCGTCTGAAAGGCGCGCTCCATGGTGTCCATCTCGCGCTCGAGGTAGGCGATGCGCTCGTCTTTCTGACGGACCTGCGCGGCGAGGCTGGCGGACTCGCGGTCGCGGTCGCGGTCGCGGTCGCGCTGCTTGTCTTTGACGATCCTCGAGGATGATGTCGCGCGCGTGACGGTGCTGTTGCTGCTGCTGGCCGTCCCGGTCGTGTCCTTTTCCTTGCCGTCCTTTTCCTTGTCCTTATCGGTGGCGGCATCATGGGCGTCGTCGGCCGCGGCGCTGGCGTTGTTGACCACGGCGACGCGCTGCGGCACGGCTGGTAGGTGGTGGTGGTTACTGTTGTTGCTGCTGCTGCCGCTTCCTGTGGGCGGTCCCGTCCCGGCAGGACCACCACCGCCACCACCGCCGCCGCCGCCGCCCAGCGAGCCGGGGCCGTGGTGCGCGTGCCGCACGGACGAGCCCGTGCGGAGGACGTGGTTGCCGGTGACGCCATGCGCGCGGCGCTTATCCGAGGTGCTCATGGCGGCGGCTTGTCGTCTGGGTATTTGCTGTCGTCTATGTGCGGGGAGGGATCGCGGTCAAGGGTCGCCACGCATGGCCGCGTCGCTCTGGGCAAAAGTTGTGCAGGTATCGCGTTTCGCAGGCTGATTTTGCTCTGTGACGGGTGCAGTTGGCTCGCGGCGTGTCGAAACTGCCCAATATGGCTGCCTGGAGACGAGTTCACCGGGATGTGACGTGGAGTGAGAGAGGTGAAGATGGTGGTCAGCGCGGGGCTGTGGCTGGACTCTGGAGGGGCTAATAAAATAGGTACGTCAATGACGGGGTTGGTGTAAGTCGTAGATAACAGGCAGGTACTTGCGATTTATTGTTGGCTTTTGGCCGAATGTTGGGCGTCAAATTTATTTCATTAATACTTTCCACTTCAGTCTTTTATTTTCAATCATCATCCAGACAAGATGAAGCAAGTTGCCATATTCCACGTCTATATATACGTACTCTCCCCTGCCTAGACACTCACCTCCTCCACCACCTCGTATGCCTCGTCCCCTGTGTCACCCTTTGGTTTCGCGCCCATTCTACAAATTGCCAGCGACCGGACCTCGTGCCTGTCCAGCCAGATGTGCTCCGCATACTCCTCCATCAGCGCCCTCGCATCCAGCAGCAGCCTCTCCCTCCTGCGCCCTCCTCTCCTCCCACTCTTCACATGCGCCGTATTCAACACCGTCGCGTGCAGCAAAAACGGCCTCTTCTCCGCCTCCATCAGCCCTTCTTCGATGAACCTTGCCCGCACCGCCTGGCAAAAAGCATACAGCAGCCCCGTGCCCTGTCCGTCCGCGTCCGTCGGCGGCGCGTACAGCACGCCCGTGCTTGCTGGATCTTGCATCGCGTGCAGTCCTCTCAGCGTCAGCCACACGTTCCCATCCTGCGCCGTCCCATCTGACAGCACCCGCGCTCGCTGCTGTAGCGTCGATCGCGTCTCGGCCAGTACGTCCCGCAGACGGAGCTCCTTCAGCAAGGCCACGGCCCGCGCGAGCCGCTCCGGCTGCGGCAGGCTCATGACGCCGAGCGTAATATGCATGGTGCCCGGCGGCCGCACAGCGTCGGGCGGCAGCGGCGCGGCGCTCTGAATGTCCGTGACGTCGGCGCGAAACGCGGCCACGCTGCGTGCGAGCTGGCGCCGCAGGAGGGGGATGCAGAGAAAGTGAGTGGGGTTGGCGCCGCGGCGGGCGGGTGCGGCTTGGCGAGCTGCCATTGTATGGCAATGTATGAAGATGCCGACGAGCGTACGTGTATAAAGAAGAGGGAAATCCAATCAGTGTGCTGGCAGAGCTGTGGCAGATAGAGAGTGGTTTGATGCTGATGATGGTAAGAGGATAAGCTTGAAGCCGAGGTAGGTTAGGCCTGAGATGCGCCACAGCACCAGCTTTGAACCAACGGCGCAGTCACCGTATGCCCTTGCATAGAGGTTTTTCATTACGAGATTTGAAGTCTTGAAGCAGAAACTCAATGGGTAGGCCAAGAAAGGGCTCCTTATTATCATTACTCCAACTGCGCTGTTGCGCCATAATTGTGCTCACCGGCAGCCTCATTTGTCCCATTATTGTCCCGGCCTGTTAGTCAATTGGCACCGTTTTCCGTCTTGTCACACAGCTCTTTGTAAAAACAAAACTTTCAACCATCCAACGTACTTGAACCGAGCATAAAAAGGTAGAAATGATTTTGATTCATAAAAGTAGTGTCCTGATGGATGCACTACCGATGCAAACGTGGTATTCAAAATAGCGCCCCCAATGTCATGCAGCGAATCACGCTGGGTCGTCGTGTCCAATCGGTCCTCACCCATCTCAATTCCCGTCTAACTGTACAAGCGTCGGTATGGCGTATGCTGCACCCATCTATATGCGACATTCTAGCATCGTATCCCGCCATAGACGTCCAGTGCTGTCAGTGCATCTGTGCTGATGCGCCTATAGCCGTCAATCTCCGCTCGCCTGCAAATTCATTCTCCCAGCAAGTATTACGTGGCTCCAGGGATGCAAGCTATGCATCATGTGATATTAGGCATCCTCGCCACCCTCGGCCTTGTAAAATTCGCGAAGTCGTATTTCAGCAGCCTGGTAGTCCGTCTTTACGGTAGCCAAAGCCTCCCTGATGCGCTCGAGACACAGATCGGCGTCGGGTTCTGATGAGCCATCCTCGTTCTCGAGCTTGCCAAACCGCTGAATCTTTTCGCAGCCGTCGCGTACTCGCACGAGGCCGAGGGTAGCTGAAGAGCCCTTGAGGAAATGGCCGAGCGAGGAAAGTTCTTCCAGGTTCTTTTCCTCGCTGTCACGAGTGTTAGCGCTCGCGGCATGTCTTGGCTGAGCTGATGGTGGCTACTTACACGGCCTTGTCCATGGAAGCAAACGTCTCCTCGACCTGATCAAAGAAGCCAAAGACGATGGAAGAAGAAAATTCGCGGTCGCCAGGCTCGTCCATTTCCAGAATTTGGCTGAAGGTGGGCATGTCCACCGCGTCTCCGAGGTCAATCTCCATTTCGTCGTCGGTGTACTATGGATTCAAAGTCAGTAATCTCGTGTGTCGCAGACAGCAGGGCCTGATGGGCCTCTAGACCGAGAACCAACATCATCTTCAGCGTCCGAGCCGGTTGGCATGTTGGTGCAGACACAGCCTTGGGGGCAGGCGTAGGTGGGCGGGTAAGAGGACGAGGAGGGCGAGACGGCAGAGCGTTGGGGGGCAAGAGAAAGCATGGATATGGACGGATCAAGGACGAGGGGGAAAAGTGTAGAGATAGTGGGTAGCAAGATCAGTCAGAGAGTGGAGGAGGCATGAACCAGAACGAGGACGGGAGCGGCAGGGGAGGGCAGTGGTGTATGTATATAGCAAGGATGTTCCGCCACCAAAGTCGAAACCGTGGGGGAGAGAGGCGAGGCGAGGTGAGGCGAGGGAGCCGGAGCCTGAGAAGGTGCGGGCAGGGTGGCCGTTGACGCCTGTGATGGATGGGACGGTTGGGCGTGGAGGACAGCCCTGCAGCCGTGTCTGCATCGATACTGCGTTGACCAGGCCTACATGCGTCGGTGTATAGGTAGGTATGGGTAAAGATTATCCAGAGCAGAGAGTCGGTGTCAGCTCGCTGGAGCTAGGCTGGCATGGGAGGCATGGGAAGCATGGAGGGCATGGAGGACATGGTGAGTGGGTAGCAGGACCGCGGGTTGCATCGCATCGCGGGCGGTTGGGTGACGGCGAGGCGTAAAAGCGAGCGACGAGCGGCGAGCGGGCGCAAGACAGAGGGCCGTGAGGCGGGCGCAAGCAAGCAAGGCGAAGCGAGACCGTGTCGCATCGCTCGCGACGCACAGCATCTCAACGGCAAGGCATGGTAGGAAGATTCGAGCAACGGCACACCAAGCGAGAAGCAAGACAGGCAGGCCGCAGGACAGACGAGGAGCCGGCGCTGGGTCGGGGAGGAGGGGCAAGCAGAATGACGAAGGGACAGGGAAGGTTTCGGGGAAGATGTGTGACGTGTAGGCTGATGGCGGTTGACCTTTTTTCCCCTTGCAATTCTTACCTGGTGTGCGGGAGAAAGAATCGTATGCTAACGTTATTGTATGTACGTACGGAAGGCGTTCCGGGAGGGCGAGCGGAGCCTTGTTGGTCAAGGGGAGTCGATGAGGTGTTGGATGCAGTGATGCGCGTGTGGTATTACTCGGTACAGGAGTTTGCTCTTGTGCAGCAGGTAGTATGTTCGGTGGTCGAGTGTGCGGGACGGACGAGAATGGTGCGGCTGAAGAAGAAATAAAGAAGGTGCAGCGGCACTAGCCGGCTTTAACGAGAGGCTTTGAGCGAAAGAGCAGGGTGACAGGGCCGCAGAGGTTGGAGATGGTCTGCCGAAAGAAGATGGCTCGCAGGACGATGATGGCAATTAATTGGTCTGTGGTGTTTGTAGGCGACGAACGTGGCGGGGAAGCCTGAGGTGGTGTCGAGAGGCGTGGAGGCGTGCTGTACGGAGCAGAAAGGGCGAGATGAGAAAAGAAGACAGGCACCCTTGCAACGGTGGAAGAGTAGAAGTGTGGAAGTGATGTGGGCGAAGAAGGCTTGATGGCTTGGGGATGTGCGACAATGAGCGATTGGAGGAGAAGAAAATATCGTGGTGGATGTTGCATGAGAGGCTTGGATGTTGGAGGGGCAGCCAAAGCCTCTTTTTTGCAAGCATGGCAAGCTAATCTGTACCTACCTGCCTAGTTGCTAGGCACGGGCACCTACCTACCTAGGTACGTTAAAGGTACGGAGTAGGTAGGCGCCTAAAGAAAGAGGGGCGGATTGGTTCGTTGGCCTTACAGTGATTACAGTGAACAATTGGGACTTTGAGAGACAAAATTAGGACAGTTTAGTGGGTACCTAATATCTGCTGTTCACTGTTCAGTGGGTTGTTTTATTAGTGGCCGACACCGCAAAAAACCACTAATTCGGTGGGTGCACTGTGGATGAGGTGGATCATGACCTCCACTGAGACGACGAGTCTTCAGTCTGAACAGAGGTGGTCAGCGAGAAATAATTCAACAAGCAGGCACTAAGAAGGAAAAAAGGGATAAAATTATCACGATGAACACGATTAAGAGACATTTTATCAATACGAAATCACACAACATACACACCTTTTTTCATCTCATCGTAGTACCCTCGTGGCGCCCTCTCGCTACACAGCTTCCGGTGAGCATGCATCTGCCAGGGCACCGACACATCACCAAAAACTCCCACCAACTCCTACCAACTCCCACCAACTCCCACCAACTCCCACCAACTCCATCACCTCCATCACCGCCAAACCCACTCAACCACTCCAATACAACTATGGATACATCATCAAGCAAACACACACCATTCCCAACACCACCTACACCATCATCATCACCACCCCGTCTCGTCAGTCCAGATTAGCCGCCCGACATCGGTCCGATGCATCTCGAAAACTTCTTGTACTCTTCAATTCTCCCAGCCTCGCCATCCCTACCACAACCTGTCGTACCATTCGTACCATCTCAGGTCCGTCTCGCACAACACGTCTTCTAGCGCCAAAGCTAATCTGCATGTCCAGTCAAAACGACGTCACAGGCTGTCTTGCCGTTTGCCACCCTCCATGCGCGCGTCAAACTCCCGTGACTGAGTTTCTCGTTGCTAGTCCGAGGCAACGAGCCTCCAAGTCAATGCTTCGGCTGCCCACCCGCCACCATGATCCAGTCTCGATGCCACGCTCGCTACATGGACTTGGCCGATGCCGCTGTTCGATTTCCAATCACCACTTTCCATCAACCCTATTCCCGTGGCTCTTGGCTTGAACCACCATCGTCCGCTAACTAGCCTGCATTGACAGTCACACAGATCTACCCCTCCTTTGACGACCCAGTGCAAGAGGGGCATGCCCATTCACCATGATACGCTCGGGGCAACCAGCGTGCAAGTGTGACAAATAAAGACACAGAATAAACCCGGCAAACTTGGCTGGAGATAGGATGCTGTCGCCATAGCCTCTCCTTCAAACAGCATCCTTCTCTCACCATCCGACACCAACTTTTTGCTTCTGATCCCGACCGCTGCCACACACTCATCCTGTTAGCGTATCCAATCCGCCGCCCCCCTCCACACCACAACCCACACTGGCAGCGTCTGGACTCGGTCGACCCTCAAACTGGAGGATTCCAACTCACTTGCTGCCCGGTGACAGAGTGTCAACCAAAGATGAGAAAAAATTCGACCTGTCCATGTGGCTCTGCGACGTAAAGAACTGGCCCACACCTGCTTCCGCTGTCTTCTTGGCATTCAAACATCTCCACCATCAAGAGTCCGTTTGGCGGCAACCTCGCCCGCTGTCTAATCTGCGCGAACCAACCATATGGCATTTTGGACCTGAAGAAAGTTTATACGATGAATAGATTGCCTACCCGCCATGCCGCCTCTCAGGGTAGGTCAGCCATCAGCTTGTCAGCCAAAGCCAACTCAACCAAAGCACCTTGGCACCCTCCTGGCACTCTCCAGGGCGGGATGGTGGGGGACCAAGTGGCGCCAGCAACAGGGGTTGGCCACCACCAGTTACATCATCGGACCCTGGATATGTCTCCCGTTCCCGGCCTGCAGCTCTCTAGGTACTATTGCTGGCAGCCTCTTGATATTCCCTAGCCTCGCCAGCTCACAAGTCACAACTGCCCAAGCTCGGCTTCAAGCTCCATCCATCCCAGCCCAACTCAGCACAACGGCTCATCTCCACACCAACTTATTACTCAGTAGCTCCTTGCTCTGTCAGCCAACGCCTACTGTTTCGCCGCTGCCTCAAGTTGCAAGTCAGAATCTCGCGCACAAGGATGACTGTCTAATAATGGCCGTGTTCGCTGCTGTCTCCCTGCATTCACTCAGTCGCATTGTCTCGTCAACTACCAGTAATCGATGAGCAACGGCTGCAGGCCTGCATCTGGCTGACCTTCTAGGGCGTGTTCTAGACTCTTTGCCCCTACGTCATTGCGCATACGCTACCGACTCCAAAATGCGGGAACTGCTGCCACCACGGTCACCACAACCACCCAACCGTGCTCGCTCTTTTGAGCTCAAGATCGGCACACCGCACTTCATCCAGCCCGTGTTCAGTGTCCACGTCGAACAGACCATGTTTGCAGCAATCGCTCCGCGCATGTAATTTCCGGCTGCCCAACAGCCCCTGTTCAGCCTGTTGTTGTCCTCGGCCCCCCAGTGGATAAGACGATCGTGGAACATTCTTTTGGGCTAGCTGCTTCGACATCAAATAGCTGGTCAGCCCGTCGGCCTACCAACCTGCCACACAGCGTAGTTTTGATGTGATATGTAGACCCTTATCAATACCAGTCCGTGTGTCGGCCCAACACACTGTGTCAGCTCAGAAAGAACCAGTCTTTGCTGGCCCAGTTAGCGCGTCTAATGTCTGTGAAGAGGTAAGGAGGGTCCGCGACCATGTTCCAGCTATTTGAACATGGGTCGTTGGAAGCGGGGATAATCTCCATGCGAAAAAAGGGCCATGATACACCGAGATCAGGCATACATTACAAACCAGAGTCATACGGCCTTATGTTCCTGTGCGAATGCTTCTCCGGCGTGCTCGCTAGTTACACACCGGTTTGGGCGGCCAAAGTTTTTGCTCCATGCAACAACCAACAACCCCACGAGCCACTCGATTCCAGTGAAAAACAATATCTTCTTCTGGGCGCCTCGACTTGATCACTGTAGTCTGTAGTTAAAGAAACGTGCCGCAGTGCGCTTCCCGATTATCAAAGACGAGCTCACCGGGCCGTCCCGGCGCCGGCGGCTTTTTTCTATTAACGCCGGGCCGACGGGTCCGATTCGTCAAGAACAAGGGGCCGACTACGCAGGCAAGCTATCGACCATATGATTCAGACTACATCGAAATTAAGTGATTTGTGTACTGTTCAGACCTCTGCGAGGCGTAGGACAAGTAGAATTTAAAAGTAGAATTTGAAGCGCTGTGCGGCGCAATGTCAAAGTCTGCGCCGCCGCAACTGGCCGCGAAGGGACCCCCCCAATGTTTGTCGGGACTGCTGAGCTGAAGCGGGAAAAGGTCAGATTTCGTTCAAGGGGCGTGGAGCTTGGAGAACTTGGAAAAGGAGGAGGGTGCTTGCAAGTCTGACGGACGTTGGGTATTGGCCAGCATATGGACGCCGAGGAAGAGACGACGGCCGCTGTACGATGTTGCGTCTTCCCAGGTGGTTCCCGTAGGTGAAAGCCGAGGCCGAATCTCTTTGGGAGAAGGACTTGGGTAAAAAATAGTAACTAAACGGTCATGTGAACCAAAAAGAAATCGCATCATATACTAAATCACCAATGTGATGCCAGCTATCTGCCTGCTACCAAGTATCAGGTTACATGGTAAATGTCTGACGGGGTTTCGTATGCTCGAAAAGATTGGCACGTAAGAGTGCTGTGCACCGACATGCTGACATGATCATTACGAGTTTTCCCAGTCAAACTCGCCACTGCTTGTGACAGCGTGCTATTCTCCAGGTGAAAAGATGCAGCTGGCTCGCTGCTTGTCGTCGTGACTGCGCCGTTGACTTGGCTTTTGGCCACGAGGCCAGGGTCCGTGGCTGCCCATCTTGCCACAGCCCCTTGTTACATTGATGATCTCTCTAATGCAATTTCTCAACATCCATCTACTGAGAAAATACGCAATGAATGCTCGTCGGCTTGGGGGGGGGGGGGTCTGGAGTAGTTGAGCATGAGAGAGCAACAAGTCATGGGCTCACAAAAGGCCCAAATTACTTGGCAGAGAGAGCCACGATGGGCGTGGCATGTTTATGAGAGTTTGTCTGCTGGTACGAGCTGACAGAATGCTTTGTTATATTCTCCCAGAACAGGCTTACGCTGTGTCGATGGATGTAAAAAAAAAAGGTCAAGGGCGCTGTCGAGGAAAAGCGTGCAAAGTTGTCGGGTAGGTGTTGAGCTGTGGAAAGGGATGGGTGCCCGAAGAAGCGTTTTGTAAAAGTGCAACGAAGAATGGCATTGTGATCTTGAAGAGACCTTATTCTTCTTCTTCCCGTTTATTCATTCATTGAATGGAATTGTAAAGACTTGATTAGTGACAAGTCTTGCGTCGAGATGCTTCAATTTTGGATGGAATGGACAAGTCTGCGGTGTGTCTGGCAAACCCCCCCTCCCGACGGCGAAGAAGACATTGCAACTTGGAGTCAAATCAGGTAAATCAATATAATAAATCTATTTGCTGCATAAATTCATGCACAATCTCAAGGAAAAGCCGTCTTGTTCCGCGTTTGCTTCACAGCCATGCTTGGGTACGAAATATTTGGTGCCTTTTTCATCGCCTGCTTCCCGCCCCAACTCTGTATTTGCACAGCAGCAGAGAGTAAGGGAAACCGAATTCGATTCATTCCAAGAAAAAAAAAATTGGAACATGGTCTATCCCTCAACGCACACCTTGTTTGGAAATGGTCTTGCTCCATGGGCAAAAAGCTGCATGGCCGCGGGCACGTTGAGGGGCGTATCATCGCACGACAAACTATTCCCCGATCGATGCTTCCAAATCTTTGGGTAAATGACAATTACACACCAAATTGACTGGTGGCCTCCCCGTTTTCCGAGTCGGACCTCGGTGTGGCATGCGTCCACGCATCGCCGTAGAGGCTGGCCGCGATCCCTCGTTCTGCACGGTTCACAAGCCGCTCCGTAGAAAGGGGGGCGCTCAGAGACCAACGATACATGACAATGGATCAGGACGGATCATGACGGATGGAAAAGCTCGCCAGTCATGAAGAGCGCTGGCGGGCATCATCACTGTGCGGTAATAGTCTGGGGAGATGGTATGCCCATGACCTCTTCAAGGACTGTGACGACGTTTCCTTGACTATGCACTCCTATGATTGCTTTGTCGAAGGCGGGAGCCCCCCCCCTTTTATCACTGACAGAATGTTTGAAATACGATTCTGGTTCTTTTGAATACAAATCATATTTGTGTTGCATAAGGCGGCCTGATGGCTAAACTGCAGCACTGCCCAGCATGGATGCAGTCTTGGCAGGCGAAATGCAGGGCATCGTAAACTTTGGTAGATTTTCACACCATCGTTCTGTCGTGCTTAAATGACATGTTCAACAACACTCTCGTCGGGATAGTCATTGCGGACTCGGTCCTTCTCGAGCTCAGTAGAACCTCGCCAAGGCCAGTGTTGCTCGAGTACGCAAGCCCACCCTCTTTACCCGGCCCATCTAGCTACAAACGTGCCGCTCGTCCAGAATGCGCGGAAAAGGGTGGCCGATGAGAATATTTGTAAACTCCCGTACTAGAAGTATACAGAACAGACCACAACAGGTTCAACCCTTCCATCTTGACACGTAATTTCTAAGCCAAATCCGTCCGTGGCTTGCTGGCTGTCGCTCTCTCTCTCTCTCTCTCTCTCACACACACACACACAAGCATGGACGGATTCTCATTCACCAATAGTGCAAGTATCTCGCCCTGCTTGTACTTTCTGCAATTCGCTAGACATGGTCTATCACGTGAAGCAACATGCAGTGAGCAACATGTCCAGAGTCAGTCAACCAACGCTCCAGCAATGGTTCGTCACCGTTTGCATCGGTATCTGTTTTCCCTACGCAAAGACAGACCTACATTGACCACACACACACACACACACACACACACACACACATCTGCGACATGCGTCCGCGCATCTGGTCAAGGAACAGATGGTTTGGAGGGGCCCTTTTATGCCTCGCAACGTGGCCATCTGCCTTGGCGGCGGATGGAGGTTGGTCCAAGTTTGGTGGGTTTTCTGTGTGTCCGACGGGCACGACCAAGGGTGCCTAGATGGGAAGAGGCAGGAACAGATACGGCGGCAGTACTTTTTTTTTCTTTTTTGGCTTCTATCATACTTGAACCATGTTCCTTTTGCTGCTTGCCTCTTTGGGCACTGATTAATTCCCACAGTGACACGAGACCCATCTGATTCGTGCGCCAAGTTCCAATAATGTACTCAACCTGGGGCTCCGTTTGGTCAAAAACCTGGTCAAAAGACCTTGATGTGCCCGTTTGGAATTGATTCAAACTCACTAGTCTCGAGACAGGCAAGTTGAGTTTCTGGAGATACCGCATATGGGGGGATGGGGGCGCATGTCCGGCCAGCCTCTTGTTGCCGCGGCTGGCAAACTATTTAGCAAGCAAAGCTTCCCAAAAAAGACGGTGTGCTGCGGCTATTCCCTTGGAAAGTGTCAGCATCCGGCAGCCATTGGCAGGGATAAACCTCTGCAGGCCGGAAGCTGCACTCTTCAGCTCTTCCAAATGAATACGACTTCCGATGCGGGCGCTAGCCGCAGGATAATACTGGTATATTATATATTTATTCGTCTATAGCTGAATTACAAAAAAAAACATAAAAAAAAAAGACATGAGATGGATGTGCTTTTCAATCAACATGCCGGTCTTGGCATCAGCCACAAAACCATCAAGGTTGGTTGTTTGCTCCATGGTCTGATTTAAGCTTAAATTCTGGTAGAAAAATCCTATGCAACAACAAATTTTTTTTTTTTGGACAGGGTACAGCAAGGCTTTGCACAAGGGTAGAGCCCAGTTCTAAGACAACAACTAATCAGCTTGAGCAAGATTCTCGGATCCAGCTACCTGGAACGGAGGGGAAAGGAAAGTCAGCCTGTGTTGATGCCGTGGCTGTCGACGCGGCTGGAGTGGATCTACTGGCAATAATATGTATGTAAACCAGCCAAGACTTCAGCTCCAATCTCGGAAAAAGATCAAGGTGTGCTGCTCTCTATTGGACGAATTGAGTATCAAGTAAATAAATAAATAAATAAAAGAAAAAAAGAAAAGAAAAGCCTCAAATGCAATGCACACCTTTTACGAGTTGCCACCGTCATCTTTGGGCCAACCGGCGTCCCCCCCCCCCCGCTCGGTGACCTGCATGATCCCCATGTTGGTGTGTGTGTGCAACACCACAAAGGTTCTCACGAGGCGCCTTGGCGGAGCAACCAAGGCAGAGAAACCTGCAGTTTATCGGTTCTATACAAAGAACAGTGGCTTGAGAGGCGGGGGGCGCCGTCCTATCAGGGGGGGCACGAAGAAAAGCATAACTTGCGAGTAACCAACTAGCATCCGAGCCGGCAACCCAGGTATAAAAACAGCCCACCAGCCCAGTTGCAGAGTTTGTTGTTTGCTCTTCCCCCCCCCTCTGTACGCTGATCAATCGCTCTTGTTTCGTTGTTTACCTTGTGCAAAGATGCAGTTCAAGTCGCTCGCTTACGTCCTGCTCGGCCAGTCGGCCCTCGTGGCCGCCCAGTCGCCCACCACCTCTGCCAGCCAGGCCGCCGCTACGTGCGAGCCTCACGAGGATCACTGGCACTGCCCGGCGGGTGTCCCCCAGCCCTCGCTCAACCCCGACGGCACTCCCAACCCCAAGGCGACCCAGGGCGCCGGCGGCGATCATGATCATGATAACGATGACGACCATGATCACGACAGCGCCAGCGCCAGCGCCAGCGCCACCGCGACTGCTACCGCGACTGCTACCGCTACCGTGACTGGGTCTGCGTCCAGCGCCACCACCACCTTGGCCACCACCACCACCGTCGCCACTGGCCCCAATGGCTGCACTCCTCACAATGACCACTGGCACTGCCCGCCGGGTGTCGCCAAGCCCACCACTCCTCCTCCCGGCTACACGCCCAAGTCGTCCACCAGCGCAAGCGCCAGCGCCAGCGCCAGCGCCAGCGCCAGCCGCAGCGCCCCCAGCGGCAGCGCGGCCCCCTCGTCCACGCCCGTCGCCGCGGCTGGCAGGGCCGGACCCCTCGGCGCCGCCATTGTCGTCGGCGGCAGCCTCTTGCTCGGCGCTGTTCTCCTGTAAAAAAAGAAAACTGTCACAAGGATACGGGGCGGGGGGAGGAATTAATGTACAAGAAACGTCGGACTAGTCATGGTTAATTCGGCAGGCAGAATGTGTGGCCACCATCACATGTGTAAACAGGGTGTGGTTGGACAGAGGTACATGGCTGTGTATCAATAGACATGACTGTAGCAGAATGAGAATTGAAAGAGTCACCTGCCCCACGAATAGCGAGCGTGCAACGGCCGTGATGTAAGTGTACACGAGGCATCGCAGAATAAGAGCGTGCCGGTTCATGCACGATGGGATCAAGGACGAGCGTCGGATCATGCCGGCTGCGACACTGGTCCAACGGTCGAGGGAGCCTCGCAAAATGGGCGTCTGTGAGCCTTGTCAGGGGCAAAGCAGTAAAGTAAAGGGTCCATGTCACTCCAAAAAAGGTAAAACTCGACCCGAGGTCTTGACACGCGCAAGAGAGTGAGTGAGTCGATGGTGGTTGTCGAGTGACGAGGGGATGGCGTGGTCACGGGTCGTGGCGGGATGAACAGGTGGTGGTGCGGACGGGCATCGGTAATGTGTGGCAGCGGGTGGAAAAGATCAACGTGAGTCGTGAGATGGTGTCTGCTGTTTTCCGGCGGCCGAGGAAAAGTGGTGGTTGGAGAGGAGAAGAAGTCGTTTGCAAAGGTCAGTCCATGCACGCGATGGGGAAATGAGGATGATAGCTTCGGCTCCACCATCATCAAGTAAGCAAGCCAGCCCGTTGATATCATGAGATAGTACGCCGTAATTAGACAAAGTTATGAAGCAGGCAAAATACCTGGAAAATAGCAAGAGAAGCCCTATAACATATTATAAAAATACCCTGATTTATCTTTTGCCTAAACTAGCTAGTAGTACATAAAACATAGCGATACCACAAGGTTCTACGAGCCATTTGGCGTAACATACAGACAGCATGCCACAAAAATGTACAAACTACTTAGTTACATCTCCCTAGGTACTAGTCATCTTCTTGATTTACCTTGTTTCTATTATGTATCCGTATCATTTCATATTTTTACTTGTTTCTTTCTCCCCATCTTCCCTATTTCCCCAACTTTCTCGATTTCCAACATCTTTTCTACCTACTCCTCATCAGTCCAAGTGCTGGTCTTGCTCGTCTCCACCAATAGCAATGCACCGTCGTTTCTCCATGTGGCCCCAGCTGGACCCTTGCTACCGCCGAAACAAAAAAAAAAACAACCACATGAACCAGTTCAGCCCCCGTGAGCAACACAACGCCCCAAAAGCTTTTCTCTAACTAAATAGCATCTCTCGGCTGACTTGTCCCCAAGGCAAGCATACAGCATAGTCACCTTGCACGAGCCCCAGACTAGAAAACGCACACACCCCGACGACCACCACCACCACCACGAGCCAGTCTCCTATATAACCTCCCCGACACCAAAGCTCGTCCGCTGCGCGAGAAGCCACCCAACATGTCTAAACAATCCATCGCCATGATTGCCGCTCTTAGTGCCGGAGGCGGCGCCGCCCTCACCGCCGCCGTCTACTCGTTACGCTCCAAGCCTGAACTCCAACAGCAACAACAACAACAACAACAGCCGCAACCCACGCCCACGACGCCCGGCCTCCCCGGCGCCTACCCCCCTCCCCAAGTCCCCGTCACCGCTCTTGGCGCGCCCCTTCCCACCGCCGCCGCCGCCCTCGCCTCAACCGCGCCCGTCAACCCATCCGGCCTCTTCGAGTACGGCTTCCCCGGCCCCGTCGCCGACGTGGCCGCGCGCTCGGCCCTCATCTCCAGCTACGACCGCCGCACGCGCAACCCGCACTGGGTCGCCGAGCACATCACCCCGGCCTCGCTCGCGCGCCGCGACGCCGACCGCAAGCACAGCGTCTTCCTCGAGGACCCGTCCATCCCGCCCGCCTATCGCGCCGGCCTCAAGGACTACTTTCGCAGCGGCTACGACCGCGGCCACCAGGTGCCCGCCGCCGACGCAAAGTGGTCCCAGCAGGCCATGGACGACACCTTTTACCTCTCCAACATGTGTCCCCAGGTCGGCGAGGGCTTCAACCGCGACTACTGGGCCCATTTTGAGGACTTTTGCCGCCGCCTCACCCTCCGCTACCCGTCTGTCCGCATCGTCACCGGCCCGCTCTACCTCCCCCGCAAGGACCCCGTCGACAACAAGTGGTACGTGAAGTACGAAATGATTGGCAGCCCGCCCTCCGTCGCCGTCCCTACGCACTTTTACAAGGTCATCTTTGCCGAGGACGGCAAGGCTGGCGGCAACGTCGCCCTCGGCGCCTTTGTCCTCCCCAACGCCCCCATCGACAACGCCAAGCCAATCACCGACTTTGAGGTCCCCGTCGAGGCCGTCGAGCGCGCCAGCGGCCTCGAGTTTGCCTCCAAGCTGCCCGTTCGGCGCCGCAAGCGCCTCTGCGCAGACACCACCTGCGCCCTCGTCATCAAGGACTATGCCGACAGGCAAAAGGCCTTTGCCAAGGGTGGTGACAAGCGCGCTCTACCGCCTCCGTCATAGTGTCTCTGATGTTTTGCTCCGACGGTGTTTAATTTACTTGTCTTTTTATATCATTTTTATTTTCCTTGTTTGGCTTGGTCTTTTTATTGCCGTCGTTGATGCTCATGCTCTTATTCCAGAGCAGAATAAGACAAGATGGGCCCGAGGAACATAGACGTTGCATATTTGTATATTAGCTTAGCACGTTGCATAGCACTAGCTTATATGCTGCATAGCCATGAAGAATCCATTTGTTTGCCATTTGTCAACATTCTCTGCAATCGACAGTCAACAGATGTGTATATATTGACGGTCAACAGTACCCACTTTCGAGATTGAGTACCGTATTGTAGGTAAAAGTGTCCTTGGCCTTTGAATATTGTACACGCGCTTCCCCCACCACCACTGATGGAAAACCTAAACCCATTACGCCGTAAATGGTAACACCCCCCTGACGCTATTTTTAAAACTTTCTCACGCAAATCTTATTCTACCGTATGCGCTTGTAGTTACCCTGTCGCTGTTCTTCCCGCAGACTGTCTGCCTGACTAGGTAGAGGCGCCCTCCGACGGCCGCCGTCGCCGCTTTTACTATCCATGCCCATGGGCATGGGCGGCGGTAGAATTGGCATGCCCCCAGCACCAGGAGGCGGAATGAGCCCCGGCGGCAGCTGGCCTGGCGGGGGAAGCGGCACGCCAGCCTTCTTCATCATCTCGAGTAGCTGCATCGGGTTCGGGGGGTTGTTGGGATCGATACCCGGCAGAGGCGGTGGCGGGGCACCATTCATGCCTGGTATGGGGAACGGAGGCGGTGGAAACTGACCTGGCGGGAGGATATGGCCGTTGGCCCCGCCTCCGACACCCGGGATGAAAGGCGGCGGCGGCACGGCCGATCCTATTCCGGGCACGATGCTGCCGCCGCCCAGCGGAAGACCAGGGATGCCGGGCAAAGACGATGCACCAGCGCCATTAGCAGATTTCTGCGCATCCTGATCGACGAGGGCGTCCATTTCATCCTCAATTTCTTGCTGCTCCTCTTCCTGCCTCTGCCGACGGTTACCACGGCGATCCCAGGTCCCTTGCGCCTCAGCTGCAGCCTCGCCAATGTGGTACCGGTCCTGAAAGACGTCTGCATCGCCCGGACGAGCGCGTGTCCAAAACCGCGTGATTCTATCGTTGGAGCCTGATGCTAAGATATGGCCCAGCGGATGCCAGTCGAGTGACCAAATGGCGTAGTCATGCGCAAACGAAATTTTGTGTGTTGGCCAGATGGACTGTGCTGGAGTTGTCGTCGGGTCTGGGCTGTCGTACGGCGCCACGGTGAGTTGCTGGCCCGCAGGCGTGTTGGGCGAGTCGAGGAGATAGTGGAATAGCGAGCCATCCATGCCGCCAGTTGACAGCAAGTTGGCGTGAACAGGATGCCAGGCGACGGTGGAGATGTCCTTTTCGTGGCCCTTGATAAGGCAAATGTCTCGCATCATGCGCAGGTCAAAGACGCGCGCCGTCTGGTCTCGTGCAGAAGTGGCCAGGCAGCTTCCCCTTACTCGTTCAAAAAGAACCTTTGTGATTGTGCTTTTATGACCGTGGAGAGTGGTCAGGCAGCGACCAGTTCTCGGGTCCCACAGCTTGACCAGATGGTCCTTGGACCCCGAGACCAAAAGACCCTTGGTCGGATGCCAGTCCACCGATTTAGCGTCCCAGCCATGTCCTTCCAGTTTCGTCTCCATCGATCCCAAGGCAAAGTCGAATACCTTCAACGTAGAATCATCGGAAGCCGTGACAAACCTGGCGTCGTTGGGGCTGAAAGCCAGGTCGCGAATCGGATCCGAATGCGCATTGATGCTCTGCACATTGTTGAAATTAGGCTGCCAGTACTTGATGAGGCCGTCGTGGTCCCCAGAGACAAGCCAGTCATCGCTGTGGGAGTACTCTAGCGCGCGGATAGCCGAGTCGTGCGCCTGCATGATCGTCTCAAAATTGAACCCGGTACCGTTCCATAGTGTGAATTCACCACTTGTGGAGGCTGTGAGAAGACGACGACCTTCGGGAGTCCATCGCACCACATTTACGGGGTGCTTTATCTTATTTAGTGACGAGTGCAAATGCTTGGCCGGGATGGTGTCTGCAGCATTGGTCGGCCTTGCGACAGGTGGCAGCATCTGGCCAGCAGTTAGCGATGTGTCAGCAACATGTTGAAAACAATTTGCAAACATCAATAATATAGCTTGAGCTGGGCCTCTCTGCCTCGCCAATGTAGGAGCCCTTGTAATTTGGTACTCTATTGCGTTGCCAGTGGATGATGGTTGAGCTGTAGTCGGTCACGGGTCCTGTCGGGCATCAGCTAGCGCTCATCATCTGTTCCTGCCACGCGTGCAGACGTCACGGCGCAAAGATGCACGTACTTCGACCTCTAACTTTCATGAAACCTCCATCCTGTCCTGGGCCTCCGCCGCCTCGATCAGGCTGGTCTCCGCGAGGCTCGTAAGCCATGATGCCGGGTTAGAGCCCAGCTGGGCTGGCGATAAGCGCTAGGAGCTTTGGGACATGCGCTGACGATGGAGCCTAGTGATGTGTACGTGCGGATTCTATGAGATGGGATCGTTACGATGGCGTACTCGATGGGCTAGAGTGGTAATGAATGAGATGATTGAAAAGCTTCCTGGCTGTTCCTGGGCGCGTTGAAGCGGGACCCTCATCTGGTAGCTTTCAGGTCTTTCAGGTGGCTCCAGCAATTCGGCGCCAGATCACATGATGCTAGCCGCTTAGTCATCATTGCTCCTTGGAAGGCAATCAATGCGCATCAGTTTTCTTCCCTAAGCTTAAGTGATTTGTTTTTCGTCTTTCAGTTTTTTCAGGCTGACGACCAGGCCATGAATCAGGCCATGAACCGCTAGCGATATATTATGCGACTTTAAAGCCAATTGACCTAAACTGTCGCCTCCATGAGCTTAGATACCCACTAACACGAAGTGGACGAAGCGAATAATCGATTAGAGAAAGTTCATTCTGGATTTGCAGTAGATCAAAAACAAGCAACAGGGTAATTGATTCCACTATTCTGGTTCTTTTATAAATTTTTACACATTTCATTAAAGAATTAAAGAATTATATGACATGATAAAGCAGTCGCGTCCTCGTATACCTGCTCCGATACCAAACATCATTATTTATGAAGAGATTTCAATGATGGCAGGGCCAGCAGCAATAGTGTCATCGTTGACAGCATCCTTGCAGCTGATCAGGACAGCATAGGTTTGACCGGCGAAGCCCTCGGGGATTTGAACCTTGAAGCCGCCATCCACGGGGGTGGCGTCGGCAAAGACGGGCCCAGTCACGGCAATAAAGGCAGCATAGATCTTGGTATCGCCGTTGGCACCCTTGAGCTGGTAGCCAGGGGTCTGGAGGACAATCTCGTCGCCGGCCTTGATCGGCATCTTGGTGTCGGCGGCGACGGCGACGGCGGGGAAGGCCTTGACGGGCAGGGCGGGGTTGGTCTCGGGGCAGGACGTGATGAAGCCCGAGGCGAGGGAGTAGACCTCATTGTAGGAGAGGGGTGTGTCAAAGGCCTGGGGGAAGGGCTTCTGGTCGAGGCTGGCGCGGATGTAGGACGAGTGGCGCGACTCGACGGTCAGGATGGAGCCGGCGGCCGTCAGGTACGCCTTGGACATGATGTCGGCGGCGGCGCCAAGGTAGGCAGAAACACCGACACCCTCGAGGATGGAGGCGGTGGCTAGGAAGGACTTGACGTCCTTGTAGCCAAAATTATAGGTGCAGGCGGCGGTAGGATTGGCACCAGCGGCTGAGATTTGGTCAGTGATGGGTCGAGGCTTCTTGATGGGATCGAGTGCTTACCCTTGAGACCCTTGGTCAAAAAGTCGACGTGGGCAGCCTCGTCACTGGCAATGGTCTTGATGTTGTTGTAAACCTTGGAGTCGAACCCGGCGCTGTTGAAGTCTTGCTCGCTGTACTTGGCAAGACCATCGCGGTAAAAGGTGTCCTCGAGATGCTCCAGAGTCAGAGCATACTGAAGAATGTCGGCTACTTCCGTTAGCTTTGCCACCGATACTTTGCCATTCTTGTAGAATTTCTCACCATCGGTAATACCAGCACGCTTCTCAATGGTCGGGGCGGCAGAGACGAAGCGAGCAGCAACAACGGCCGCAATGGTAGCTTGAGAGAAATGCATTATGGGTATGTCTTCTGGTATACAAGAGTATTCAGTCGAGGGTATATGCGGTAAATAGATGAGGACAGACTGATGGAGGAAGCCGGCTGGCAGCATGCCTTTATTCCTTCGGACACAATCATCTCGCAGCTATCACTCCACGCAAACCACTGGATCCGCGTCGGCATTTATTGCAGCCGGTCTAGCTTCCAAAATGAAAAACAAATCTCATTAGCACACTAGTGGCGCATTTGTCATGTTCCAGAGCCTCATCATGGTTCATGCCGCACACGTTGCGACTGACTACAAGCTTGTTCACTCGGAGGTTGGCAAGTTGGCAAGCTAGCCAACAACTCGCACGCGATGCGTCATTGTAATTTCACAAACAATCGACTTGATTCCAAAGAAACCTTACCGTGCTATCCAGAGTAGCGTGCGGATGCACAACATGCCGGGACAAGCGTGTACAGCTCTAGAGTTGGCACCTGGCACGTTGACTGATCCTCTTTATCTGATGGAGGTGCATCCCTCGCCTTGCGGTCGGAACGGTTACCAGCCGGGTCGCCCTTTTCCCGAAACAGCAACTAGCTTGGCTGATCGTCGGGCTGAGCTTTCACAAATAGTAATACTCTGTGTCTGCAATATCGTTCGTTTCTCAATGAAAACGCAGGATAAAATTCTGTGAATGATCGAGGGGTTCTACTCTATCAAGACAGAAACTCCCACTTGCATGTTTGATCGTTGAAACGGATCGTCAACGTCAATGTCCAAACACTCAATGCGGCAACGGGATGGCAACCCTGCGGTGCGGGGAGCTCGCGCCTCTAGCCAGGCACCTGGGATGTAGTGTAGGATCATTAAATGAAAATCTTAAAGAACTAAAACACGGCACATTAACTACATTTGCAGGGCGTTTGCGCAGTAGAAGAAAGAAATGGGCGAAGCGCTAGCTCGCCTCCCCAGCCCCAGTGTAACCAGCCCGGAACCGCGAGCATCCGGCGAAATGAGATTGCCTCCGAGACGAACTAGAGGATTTGATATACTATTATGGGGAAGTAATCGTTCTTGACTACGAATACGGCTGTTCGGGATGGAGTCTGTACACGGTGCGAAGCGAGCCATTAAACTGTCATCCCTGCTGGACCAGCTCGCCTGTTGACTTGAACGTCATTTTGGGTATCTACCGGACGGCAAATGCTGGCTCCGCGCGCCAAGTAAGAATGTATTCCTACTAACATGAACGCGAAAAAGTTGGTCAAACAAACGGGTTAAGCACCCAATCTAGTCATGGGCTGCCTGTTCTGTCATGACGCGAAGAAGTTGCCCTCGCCTAGGCCAAACCTGTTCCTATAAACTACTACTACCTTGTCATTCCCGCTGCATCTCTTTCTTTGAGAACCTACATACCGCTCGCTCTCTAGTCTCAAGTCGTTCTTGTCATTCTTTCAGCGTTGCTCCTTTGAGTTTATACAGCGCATATATAATACCGTCATTATGAAGGCTATTGCCATTGTTGCTGCCCTGGCTTGTACGTGGACTCCATCTATGTTTCTCTCGTTCCTCTGCTGACACAATTACAGCTATTGCCGTCGCTGCTAATGTTACCACTACCGTGACGTGCCCTGACTGCAAGACACTTTCCTCGACTAACGACGTGGTCACCCGCTCGCCCCTTCCCACCACCAACTGCGACTCGCCCTCTCTCACAGTTGTCAAGACTGGTGCTGCTCACAGCACCGGCGCCATGAACCCTGGTGCTGCCAGCAGCCAGCCCGGCAACCCTACCTCTGTGCCCATCACCGGCGGTGCCGGCAGCGTCGCCGGCGGCGCCCTGGCTGCTGTTTTGGCCGTCGTTGCTCTGCTTTAAATGGCGATGCTCTTTGGTATATGTTGACGTGCGATCAGCCTCACTGTTCGTTTGATAGCCACTCACCAGAGCGGAGAGGATCATGGTACGACTTTAGTACATAATAGCGAATATATTATTCAACACAACTTAACTGACCCTTGACTCACGACATCAGGTAGGATTTCAGAACGAATAAGTGCAACTTGATGTATTTCTATATATAAGTGTTTCATGATATCGCTAAATCAGACTCTAATCTCATAATTCTTTTCAGGATGTGTCCTTGGAAATCGAAGCATCTAAAACAGGGGCATGTGAGCCCTCTTGGAGTAGTCGACGTTGTCAGGCTTGGCCTCGATGCGGTCGGCGCAGGTGCCAAAGATACGGTCCCAGACTCGTGTCTGCTTGCCGTAGTTGAAGCTCTTCTTCCAGCCTCTGCGGTGGTGAAGGTCGTGGTCCTCGAGCAGCAGCTCCATGCCAAGGTAGGAGAGCAGCGGGGTGATGGGCGAGGGCACGGTTCCGTAGATACGGAGACCACTGTGGCCAAAGATCTCGGAGTAGGTGACGTACTCGAAGCACACCCACCACTCATAAAAGTTGAGCTTGAGGCCGAGTGCCCAAAGGGTGGCGTAGGTCAGGAACGGCACGATGACGATTTCGATAATCTCTTGCTCGTCATCGGCGAAGCCCGAGTGCAGAGCCGTGGGGTGCTTGTTGAGGTGGTGCGTGCGGTGGTACTTCCATAGCCAAGGCACCTCGTGGCAGGCACGGTGGTAGGTGTAGAAGAAGAAGTCGAGGATGGGGCCGTAGAGGGCGAGCTTCAAGACGAGCGGCGCCCAGATGTCGGGCTTGCTGAAGAAGGCGAGCGGGGTCAGGCCCGGCTCGTAGGCGATCCAGGTGGCCATGATGATTCGGAAGCCGGCCGTCTTGTGCATCTCGCCAATAATCTTGCCGGCGCCCGTGTTGGGAACGCCGTCGCGGTCGGCGACGTCGCCGTCAAGACAGCCGAACTTGTAGGTGAGCCTGCGCAGCATGCGCGCTTCGCGGACGGCGACCAGGATGTAGGCGAGGTTGTATAGGAAGATGACGGCGGCCTTGCTGAGCGGCTGGCCGGTCAAGGATATGTAGGCCTGGTGTAACAGCAAGGGAATGGCGGCGTAGACGATGATGAAGAGGTGCTGCGACCACTGCGCCATGAAGGGCATCTTGTCCGTCTTGGGGAATACGGGCGGCGGCTTGCCCGGGATGATGGGCGTAATGTCAATGGCGTCGATCAACTTTTGATAAATGTTCCATGTTGACGGGTCCTTGGACTGCCAGTCGGCAGTCATGTTATGGGGGTTGTGCTCTTGCGCGAACCCCATGTTGGCGAGTTGTCTGCAACTGTTTCTAGTAGGTTGTCTAAAAGTTGCTTCTTTCTCGGCCAAACAAAAATGATTGTAAAGAGAGTTGGTTAAGTCAAAGGAACAATGTGAAAGGGCGCTTGTCCCTGTAATATAAGGACCCCCCCCCAACCTAATACTTGTTACAAAAGCCGAGGGCCGGTGTCTTGCAACCCCGCACGACGACCCTGCGCATACTGCCGTGTTGGGACGGAGAGCCGGGGAAACTAACTATGAGAAAAGCATCAACAGAGATGCGGGGAAGGGGTTAGGTGAAAGAAACTGTCTGGGCATGGAGACGCCGAGTCAGCCGCTAAACACTAACTGCTCGTGCTAAAACTGCTTAACCTTGTTCGCCGGTGGCAAACAATAACGCCTACTCCGTAGTCTACCAGTCGATGGGGTAGCCTGATGGGGTACGCATGTGATTGTTGCGGTTGCTTTGACTTTTTGACTTTTTCCTTCTGGCGGCCGCTCGCGAGTAAAAGGACAGCAACGCGGACCAAGGTGGAGATGGCCCCAGCGTTTTGAAGCATCGAACGGCATGCGCGGAGCAAGGGGAGAGTAATAAAATGAGGGGTGCGAGAGGCGAGTGGCCGAGAACGAGAGTTGCCATGTGTTCTTCCTTTGGCATGTGATGGCGTTGGCCAGCAGCCGCAGGACTCTGATCTGTCGCAATGGCGGATGGATGATGTGGCTGGCGCCGTCAGCGAAGAGCAATCTCTTGCATGCGCTTGGCAAAATACCGGTTCCTAGTCTAGCCCGTGCCATGACGTGCATGCTTTGACGCTTGATCATCGTTAATTAGGCTGTTCAGCTAAACCAGTTGCTTTTAGCATGTGGCAGTTGAAGCCAATACGAAGCGAACCTGCAGCGTAGCCTAATAGATGTTTGGCGTACTTTGTCGTTGACTAATTAGCTGGAAAATGTATCAAAATCTGGCTGCTTCCATTGTTGTTGTTCTGTCAATAGAAACCGAGTGACAGTGGGTATATTCGTCGAGTTGTCAGGAAGCGGAACAATTATTCCGTATTCTCTGATGAGTCCGCGCTGCTTTACACTACTGTTCACGAGCCAAGAGGGGGGACATTTCCTGCAAATCTATGCAGTCATTCTTGTGTCGATGAGTTGAGCGGAAATAGGCCACGACAGCCTGATCTGTACTTCTTCTCCTGATTCAACGGGTAAAAGAGCCGAGCCTCCGAAGTTGCATGAGGGGAACGGTGTTGGGACATGATTTCTTCTTGTCGCCACGGTCCGGGTATTAATGCCAATGCTACCGTGAACCACTCTACATAATACATTACATGCGAGTCGACCTGTATGCACTGCCAAGTATATTTGTACCTACGCGGCTGCACAAGATGAAAGGTTTCGGCTAAAACTAGTTTGACCTGGGCCACCCTCAATCGCCTTATGCCCGTTTTGACATGGCGGTGATAAATAGCGTTCAGGCGTCGCTCCCCTTTGCTGCGTCCCTTGACAAAGTCGGGATACCCAAGCGTCAGCTCGATACCACCGAAGAGAATACGGTCGACAGCCTCGACGCCAAGCATGAAGCTATCGGTAAGTCGTTAGTAACATTTCGAGATAAGAGGACAGTAATTGATATGCCTGTGGTCCTGGTTACCAGCTTTAGATTTCCACCAACTAAAGCGGCCACGAGAAAATATGTCCTTATCCTATAGATAAGGCAAGATCTTATCTAGCGTATTATTATAGTCTAGGTATAGCGTAGGATACTCCCTTAATAACTTAATATAAGTATTATATATTCTATTAAAATGTCACGCTTTTTCGGCGCTTTTGGTCTCGAATGTTTTCGCGGCATGTTTGTTGTAATGGCAGTGGCGTTGTAGAGTGCTTTTCTTCTACTGCGCGCGCCGTTCTGTATTGTAAGAGTTGATTCTTTTCGAATGCACAAGAGTGGTCTGCCATCTGAGGTATGTTTTCTGATCAGGGTCCACGTACCCTAACACAGCGCAGCTCACTGATGGCCGCCTGTGGGTGTCCACGGCAGGTGGCTGGCGTGGGAGCGCTGTCAGGGCGGGAGGATGGCAGGAAGATAGGCTGGTGCTGCTGGTGCATGTCCGCTGTGGTTGACATCCACCAGCAAGCAAAGCTTGATGCCATCTACCTGTTCGTCCCACTCTACTCAAGAGATGCGCGTCGTGTCCTTTGAGGCCTCCATCAGCACCGGGTCGTGGCGGGAGCTTCTCGTCGAGGACCGCATCAAGTTAGATGTCCACGCTATTCGAATCCACGCTGGTGCTGTCCACAGGCAGGCCTTCGCGGGGTGAAGGACAGCACCTCGGTCACAGCCCCTAACGTAAGACAGCCTTACAAAGAGGACAGAGCCGAGTGAGGACATCCTCACTCGGAGGTTGGCCCTAATAAATACAAGCCGCCCTGCGATGGCCTTGGCAAGCAGGCAGTTATCAACGCTAGTCTTCGCAGCAAGAGGGCCCCCACGCAAAATAAAGCCATCGTCGTACCCCACTACAGCGATTCATTATGAATGGCACAGCCATTTGTTCTATTTACTCAACGGTGGCACGCAATGTACAGACAGCCTTATTAGTAAAGCCCCGCCATCCGTGATGCACGTGACAGCAGCTGCCCGCCTACTCTCCGAATACGGCGGCCGCAGCTGGAATTAGTCACCGAAAAAGTAGAAATATCTCAGCGTCGCATTTGCTTTCGACCCAATTCACTTGCTGGATTAAACAGAACAGATATAGGCACCATGTCGAGCTTTGGCACTTACTTCCGCGTGACCACGTGAGTGTTTTTCAACATATCTGCCCTCCGCGCAGCGCAACAGACATGCTGATCTCTTGTTCACAGCGCGGGCGAATCCCACGGTAAATGCGTCAGTTGCATTATTGAGAACTGCCCGCCAGGCCTTGCCCTCACGGAAGAGGACATCCAGCCGCAGCTCACACGTCGACGTCCGGGCCAGTCAGCTATTACCACCCCCCGCGACGAGAAGGACCGCGTGACAATAGGATCTGGAACCGAGTTTGGGCGAACGTGAGACTACCCCGCAGAATGGTCCAACTATCACAATACTGACCTTCCATAAGTCTCGGAACGCCCCTCCTCCTGACTATACCCAACGAGGATCAACGCCCCCGTGACTACAAATTTCATGAAAATTCTTACCCCCGCCCCTCCCACGCCGACTGGACCTATCTCGAAAAGTACGGAATCAAAGCCTCCTCCGGGGGTGGCCGGAGCAGCGCCCGCGAGACCATTGCCCGCGTCGCCGCTGGCGCTGTCGCTGAGAAGTGGCTGTATGAGGCTTATGGTATTGAGATTATCGCCTTTGTGTCCTCAGTCGGCAAGATCAAGTTATTCGACGATATAGACGCCCTCAGCAGTAATCCTAAGTTCCTTACGCTCGTTAACACCCTTACGCGTGATAAGGTTGACGAATTTCTACCGGTGCGGTGCCCTAACACTGAAATTGCGAAGCGTATGGAGGACCTGATTGCCGAGCTCCGCGACCAGCACGATTCTATCGGCGGTACCGTCACCTGTATTATCCGCGGGTGCCCGTCTGGCCTTGGTGAGCCTGCCTTTGATAAGCTTGAGGCTCTCCTCGCCCACGCTATGATGTCGATTCCTGCGACGAAGGGCTTTGAGATTGGCTCTGGCTTCCGCGGGTCTGAAATGCGCGGGTCAGAGCATAACGACCCCTTCGTGTCTAACCCCCCTGCCAGCGAGGCCACGACACCCGGTGCCGCTGTTGGCATCCCGCCCTCGCGCCTCGGCACTAAGACGAACCACTCGGGCGGTATCCAGGGCGGCATCTCCAACGGGGCCAGCATCTTTTTCAGGGTAGGATTTAAGCCTCCGGCAACTATCGCCCAGGACCAATTGACCTCGCGCTACGATGCATCCGGCGAGGGCGTCCTCGCCACCAGGGGCCGTCACGACCCTAATGTTGTCCCTCGCGCGGTACCTATCGTCGAGGCTATGGCTGCTCTGACAATTATGGACGCCCTCATGGCTCAGCATGCGAGACAGATGGGCATGAAGATTGCCGCAGCCGGAAAGTAGGTATTTCAGGATATAGATGATTAGCTGTATACGTTGAAGCAATCGTTTATAGCACACTAAAACAGAAATAAGAAAGAATGAGCTATATTAGGAGTGTAATATACTTCTGCGGTGGTTAAAGGCGTCATGTGTGCAATTAGGAGCAAATATCACTAGCATTTACCATTTAGTCTATCCCTTATTTTCCCAGCCTAGATAACGTACACTAATTTAGTAACCTGTCCCCTAATACATTCTGCGACAAAAGGAAAGCAGTATTTCTCTAGGCTCACTTTTGGTACTAGTATTTTCTCGTAATATAGCGAAGAATGTTAATATAGCTTTGTAGTCTTATCCCTTGGCGTTCGCAATCGGCCTCTCAATTTGTCGACTGTTTGGCTTTTGCTGTAATGTCTCTGGCCTTTGTCCCCGTACTTGGCCAGGCGGCACGGTGCCCATCTCTTCGGGCAGCGAACTCTAATTAATGCCAGGTCACAATGGCTTTCTGTAGTCGCGGCAGCCTGGCCCTACGCGGGCCGCCTACTCGGCCTCCCTCTTCCTTTTTTCGTACTGCTTCCTTGGGAGCCATCTTATCTTTAACTCGTAGGGCTCACACCTCTTATTGGGTCTGTCTACCTTGACGACCGATCGCGGCCCGTCCTCTGCAATCACAGCAGAGTGCCTCTGGTTTCTCTTTGGCTGCCTCAGCGGCCAGCTCAGCGACCCTGTTCCGCTACCGGCTTTCCCGTATTTGAGTGTCGTGACGTGTCTTCGCACATGGCGCACATCGGATTGAGCGGGCTCTCCCTACTCCCCCGCAATCACTGCAAGGCGGCTTTGTTCTCTGGCGATATTTCTTCTGTTGGCACTTTCCATGTTTCCTCGTACATTCCGCACATCGTTTATGGCGGTCTTTTCTTGGGCCTCCGCAATCACCGCAGATTGGTTCTGTTTGAACGTCGGCGGCCCATCTCTTCCTGCCGACTCTTGCTTGCTGTCCACAGTCGGAACAAATTGCCTTCGCGGCTAGTTTTTCCTGGTGATGCTTTAGGCAACTGGCACATCTGATTGCTTCTCCGGGCAAAAGCTTGGTGCGACAGTCAACGCAACTTTTACCTTTAGCATCTCGCTTAGCCCTTTCCAATCGTAGTCTTTTCATAAATTGTTCATGGCAAAGTTGGCATCTCTGACGCCCAAGTGGTGCAGATTCCTTGCAATCGATACAACGTCTGTCTCCTAGCTGGTGCTCTGGACGGCGAGAAGGATGCGCAAGGTCCTCCTCCTCGGTGTTGGAGCTGCCTTTTTGTTCTATGCTGCGCTCCATCGATAGTACACAAGTTGGGCATCTGCTCCGTTTGTCGTTCTGCACCAAGCCACAGGTAATACACCGATTTTGATCGATCCCATTGTTTGTTTGCCTTGCCCCCGAGCCGTTTGATTTCGTTGCTGCACCGTTTACACATTTTGCGCCACCGCCATGTGTTTCTGCCGCAAGACACACACTCGCGCACATTATACAACGGCGGCATTTCCACCGCCATCGATGGGTGCAGATGATGAATGGCACTAACGTGGCTAATGTTGAGCGAGGGACTCCTCTGTCCCACCAGACCATTCCATCTCCTGTCGACCGACAACTATTCCCTGCCTAACGCCATGGAGGGCAAGATTGGCAGCTGGCTCTCATCGTTTTCTGACGTTGCATTTGTGCATATGGAATGTTTTCCTACGCCACCTAAGCCATTCGACATGACGTGCCCGTATACGGCTGACTTGATGGCCGTCGCTAAGCCGCTACCTATGGGGGACCAGTATTGGGTTCAAGTACCTGCCTGATGTCGACGGCAATTCCTACAGCGCCCGGTGGCGCGCGTTTCTCAAGTCTACCAGCGTGCCGCTTAAGGCAACTATTTACACTGAATGGCATGACAATCGAATGATTCCTTGGGTCCATTTCGTCCCGTTTGACATGTCATATAAGGATATTTATGCTATTATGCATTATTTCCTTAATGGACCTGATGCAGAGGCTCAGGTTATCGCGGTAGAGAGTAGGAATTGGGCGAATGCTGTCTATCGTAACGAGGACATGAAGCTGTATGTCTGGAGACTGCTGCTTGAGTATGCGCGGGTGGTGGATGATAATGGCCATCGGCTTGCCGTTACAGGGGATTTGCAAGAGAGTAAGTAGCAAAGGCAGTACAATGTCTCACGTAATGGGATTCAGTCTAGCGTACAGGTATAAACATCATGAGCATAGATACATGTTGCACTTCTCATTACAAAACCTCGGCGCAATATTGTCCCAAACGTTACATGGACACGTTCATGAGACAATTCAGACGCAGCGCATCTGTCAGCAGTAAAGGTCAACCGAGTGACAAGGAACGACAGGACACCCGGGACACGCGGCCAAGCAACAGGGAAATAGTGCTATACGAACGATTGCAATCAATACGACATGTATTTATAAGCTCTCCAGAGTTTCGACGCGTAATAATGCCAGAGTTTCTCTAATGGTAAGAATTAGGCCAGTGGGGACCCCTGTGTTAGAGCTTCGCTTAGGAGCAGGATCAACTATGGCGCAAGAGAGCTTAAAATGTATCATATATGACGTCTGATAAGGAAGGGAAGACGTACAGACAAGTCATGGCGGCACTGACCTATTAGTAAGCGGTCTTATCATTAATGGCCAGAGGGCAGCTGGATGGGACACCAGGTGATAGCAGTTGGGCAAGGGCAACGAGGGGCTAAAGGTAGGAGAGTAGGATAGTAGGGCGGGGGGGTCTACTTCTATCGGGGATGGGTGTGTGGAAGAGTTTTAGAAAGATTACAGGACCCCGAGACATGGACGAATGCTGGCATTGAGATTGAGTACAAGTCGACGGCGCTGGCTAAACTGGGCCCTACCAAAGATCCGAGAAGAGTTGCGAGTGTCATCGACCAATGGTTATAAACTTGACGAGGATTTCGTATCGATTAATCAAGTACACACTGATTATATGATGGGTATTTGATAATGCGAAAAACCCTCTAAAAGCCCTCTGGGTCCTATGTGATGTGCACATGGCGAAAAGTAAGCGGCGCTTGAATATATGAGGGTCCTTTGCAAACAACCTGTGCAGCTAAGATATCGTGTCGTTTGCCATACGCTCCCTAATTGTCATCCTTTTACGCCCTTTGCCTCTCTTTTTCGGGGATCGAAGATGATGGAAGCAGCAGAGAGTCGAGGAGTCGACTGAAGGATGTGTTAATGGTCACTTGAATACGAGACAGTTGTGCTGAGGATATGTCCTCCGGACTCTGGCCGATGAAGGCGCATTTACACTATAAATGATGCACAAAAAGAGGATGAAGCCAGAGCCATGCTCTACTACTCCTTCTAAGAGGCTGTGTTATGCCCAGATGCTGGGATTTGGTAGGGATCGCTACCAAGAATCCTGGTAACATTTGCATAAATTCTAGAAGATAGGGTTGTTTTATAAACCCCTGTCCGATGAAACTGAGTCTCACCTAGTATACTTGCCAACTTCGGCTTGACCTAGTGCCTTGGCGTGAATAGAAGATGATATGACTTTGAGTGTCATCGTTGAAGCTTTGTGTCAACCATGTAAAGTTATACCTAGAGTAAGATGGACTAGTCATGAGCGGACGTCATCTGTGGTTGAGTCAGTCATCATAATGGCCTGGTCTGCTGGCCCCAGACCAGACCAGACCAAGCCACTTGGTCGGACCGGTAGTCGGACTGGTCCAGCCAGCTTTGTGGGCTCTTCAAGTACGAATACAACGTCTCTATAGCCGGTTTGACCAGTCGGCCTAGGGCCTTGAGAAAAGCGGCTTTTACCCCTGTCTGAGGCTCTGTGAAGCTTCTTTCGGTATCCGTACATGGTGGATAGAGTAACGGGGCCTCACGAGTCCGGACGAATTTTGCGGAACGTGTTTCCCTCCTGATGGGCCTTTATTAATGTCCTCAAGTACGCCGAACATACTCCACATGAGAGAGAGTCATTGTCGCCGGAAAAAGCATCCTGAGCTACTGCGAGTCCGGGAGCAGTTGTTTCGCTGGTCAGTATAGCCGATTCGCCGGAGAACCCGAGCTGGTCAAAATCAAAAGGAAGCATGATCCTAAATAGAATCCAACTGCACTTAAGCATCTGTAAGACCTTCTGAAACAGTTTGGCAACCTTGTTGACCAAGTATATGAGCTGAAGAAGTATTCAGATGCGAGTCGACTAACTACTCATACAGCATTTTTCATAATGCGCTAATATTTGTAACTGTTAGAGCATTTCGATATTTGAATACAGTTTCATCCGAGTAACATCTGCTGTGAACTGCGTAGAGCATCGGTAGATATGTCAAAGGTACGTTTTGGGTGGCGGTTATTCGAGTCGTGACCACCTTTACTAACAAACTTGGAGATAACCAACGCCGATCCGCATGCCTAGAGCTCGTGGTGCATGGCATTTGACGAGGCGGAAATTTGGTCGCCGTCACCTTATGATGATTAGCAAGAATTATGTCAGCTGAATCTATTACCCCTGGTCATTCTCAATTGTCCTCTCTTAGCTGTTACATCTGGAGATATATACTTCTGGTAGTACGCTGGCTGGATTCGTATAACCGCACCTGTGAGACTATTACGGCGGTCTTCCCACACTGAACCCGAGAAAGTCCGTATTTCTGCTGCCATCCTTTGGATGTCCGAAGGCCCCAGCCAGGTCGCTCGCAAGGATAATAACTAATGACAAGATATAGGATTCGAGGTACTCGTATTTTTGTGCTATTTCGTACCTAGTGCGTTGATATACTATCTGTGTCCACAAATACCTATCAAGACAAACTAAAATTCAGGTAATAATCTTGTACTGTTGCTGTACCTCCTGGTCAGTGGGTAAAACAACCTGCCGGAGCCTTGGGACATCCAAAGGGATAGACGCCACTCACTCGGCGAGTCAACGCATAAGCAACCAAAAACGTATTTGCGTGAATCCAACCTTTCAGACTACTAGTGGATACTCATATACTCTTAGCAATTAGGTTATCTCTAAGCTTACGAATAATAAGTTAAATGATCAGAGGCGCAGTTAATAAGTAACTAGAAGGCATAAGATTTTAGGTAATATATTCTATATTATATATAAAGAATAAAAATAAAAGAACCTTAGGGAAAAGGTACCTAGTTTTATATATATATTAAGGTATATAGTAAGTACCTTTTCCTCTTATAGGTTTTTAATTAGTAGCTAAAACTATAGTATTTTATTAGCTATTATAGCCTATATATATTACTCTTATTATAGCTTTAATATACCTCTTAGCTAAGGCTATTATTTATAATAAAGGCTATATTAAAGATAGATTCTATAATATTAAGGTCTTTTTTTTACTTAATTAGGCTCTTAAATAATATTTTAAATAACTATTTATATATATATAAGCCTAATAATAATATCCTAACCTCCCCTTTTTTACTAGTTTATAAGTAATAATATAAGTACTTAGGTAAGAAAAATATAAGTAATAAGCTTAATATAAAATCTATAAGCTTTCTTCTTATATATTATTTTTCTTTTCTCCTTAATATTATTATATATAATAACTTATACTAACTTAATTCTTAAAAAGTCCCTTTAAGGTAAAAAAACTACTAGTATTATATATAATACTATTACCTACTATAAAGAGGCTTTATAGCTAGTTATAAAATATAAAGCCTATACTATATATCTTTTATTTACTAGCTAAGTGCTTAACTAATCTTTATATAGTATACCTATAACCTCGCTACTACTACCTTTAACGTCCTAGAGGAGAAGGAGGAGGAAGAGGAGGAAGAAGTTAGGCTAGGGATAGATACCCTGTTTTAGGACTAGCTTTACGCTGCCGCTACTACTAGACCTACCACTACCACTACTACTACCGCTAACGCTACTAAGGATAGTAAGCCCTAGCTAGATAAGCTATACTCTATCTCTTATAATAGGTATATATACTTATATCTAGCTAGTAAAAACCTAGTTAAGTAAGCTAGTATTTACTAAGATATTATTAGTAATAACTCTAAGTATTATTAGTATTATTTTAGTAAGTATATATATTATCTTCTATATATTCTTATACTTAAATAATTATTCTAGTTACTAATATTACTACTAATAATCCCTAGGCTATATCTTTTACTTAGGCTTTATAAGCCTTAATTAAAATAAAGACCTATAAGAGTATAAGTCTTAATTATCTAATACTTTACTAGAATAACTACTAATTATTTATAGTATTAGGGTAAGTACTATAAGGCCTTATACTTTATTTTTAAGTTATTAAAGGATTATACTAAGGGGCGTAAAGATATATTTTTAGGCCTAGAGGCTAAGGAGGAGGTAGGTAATACTAAGTTACTTTATAAGTATACTTTTATTATTTTTAGTAAGGTAATAAATAAAGTCTTATTAGAGTAGGTATTTTTTATAGGCTAAAAAGCCCTTTTTAATATATTATTTAAATAAAAAAAATCTAATTACTACTTCTTTATATATTAATTACTTACTTACTTATAATTATTCTCTTTACTTTTATTATACCTATATAAGCTTTTTATAATATAAATAACTACTTAAATAAGTTCTTTATTAACCTATTTATAAGTATATCCTTTATTATTATAAATATTAACTTAAATTACCTACTTAAATATTCTTATTTAAGCTAAAGATTATATAAATTAATATACTTAAGATATATATTTATATATTTATTTATAATAATAACTAATTAAATTATCTATTAATTATTATAA
>JAEIJG010000040.1:0-76542 GCA_037289395.1 Beauveria scarabaeidicola | reverse complement strand
TTCTTCCGATGTGTGCACATCCGGCACATGCTTCTTCCGTTCCGTGCTAGCCAATCAGGGGTCGTAGTGGCAGGGGTTGATCCTCTATCGCTTTTTTTTTTTTCGTCGCTTCTCGTATCGCCAAAGGAGGTATTGATGACGCTGGGTGTGTTGATGATCGAGCCAGAATTGCTGTATCTCAAAGGTCCTCTCCGTGGGCTTAAATTCTCGTTGTATTAGGGCAGAAGCCCTACCCATTTGTGGCTCCATTGCCTCTGGCGGCTCTTGAGTGTTGCCTTTGATCGCCAAAGCCTCCGGCTTGTGTGCCTTCGTCGACGGTTCCAGCACCTCTGGCGGCTCTGGCTCTCGTGCCTTCGTCGACGGCTCTGGCACCTCTGGCGGCTCTGGCTCTTGTGCCTTCGGCGGCTCCAGCGCTCGTGCCTTCGGCGGCTCCAGCTCTCGTGCCTTCGGCGGCTCCAGCTCTCGTGCCTTCGGCGGCTCCAGCGCTCGTGTAAAGGTGGCTGCTCCAGCAGCTGCGGCCTCCATTGCTCTTCTCTCAAGGACGACTCGAGGTGGCTGGTTATCGCCCTATTCTGGTATTTCTTCCTTTCTGTATAGATCCTCTAGAGCCTTTGCGATCGAATACCTTAGCTGTCTGGCCACGTAGACGCCATGTTCGCGGAGCTAGTCTCGGAACCATTGAAGGACCTGTGGTGCGGCCTTGCCGAAGGCACCCTGGGTCTAGAAGTCAAAGTCTTCGACGAAGTACATAAATACTCCCCCTGGGTCTGTGTCTTCGTATATATACATAAAATTGATAATGGCGTTGTTGATCTGGGTAGGGGTAGCGGCAGCCGTATTGATTGTTGATGGTTCTATCTCCTGCTAGTCGTTTGATGTGTACTCGGCGTACTTGCTGAGGCGTTGACGTAAGTAGGCCATGTTGATGAGGGCTCTTGGTGGCGGGCTTGATGAGGGCTCTTGGTGGCGGGCTTGACGAGGGCTCTTGTTGGCGGGCTTGACGAGGGCTCTTGGTGGCGGGCTTGACGAGGGCTCTTGGTGGCGGCGGGTGTGCAGAAAGATGGCCTAGTCAAAGGATCCTTCTACCTTTATCTCGCGATAGAACGAGACGATCAAATCCTTTAGGAATTAGCGACTCAACGGTCACTAGATCTTTTTCAGGAAGAGGTCGTATTCAAGAAAACTCTGCAGGGGAGTAGTGCGTTTGCAGCTAGACCTGTCGAATTGGCTTGTTCAGTAGCACGATGTTTTTGTATTAAAACAAAAAGCTCGTCTCTTCTTAGTAATTCCTAACTGTCTGTGGTTTTGCAACCACTGATCAGTGTTGGTATCACAAGGGGTCGTACGGTACGATACGTAGGGGTTCTTTGGTGTTGATGTTCTTGCTTGCTTAGGGCCACATTTGCCCTATCGAGAGTTACAGGTCTATCATACAGTTGTGGGTCTTCTGACGATTTGGGCCAATGAGAGGGCTGCCTTCGTCGGCTGCAGCCAGTGCTTGCAACAAATACAGATTACGACAATCAAATCGGCCGTCTATCCAAGTGTTATATCCAGACTGGGGCTGGCGGCGCTCAACGAAAAAGACGCTTGAACGATTTTGGAGAGGTTGAACGATTTTGGAGAGGTTGAACGATTTTGGAGAGGTTTAGCGAGTCCAACCGTCGCCAGCTTCCCATCCTCCAATGAGCGTCGCGCTCACCAACCACCTCATCTTTTTGCATAAACTTGTGAGTCAAGCATTCTAAAGAAAGGGGTCAAGGACGCAATGTACAGTCCACCGCTCGGGGCAGATTCAAGCAAATTCTTTGCTTCCCATTTGTCTACAATCAGCCGCTCTGTTGCAGGCTGTTTGCGCGCCGCGCTCGGGCGAGCATGAACCACATTGTCAAGGTAGTTCCCGTCTACGGGCCAAAGTGGCGTCAACACTTGTTTAGCCAACCCGTCGATTGCAAGCCTGCCGACCTGGATATATGCATTAAAAAGCGGCGCATTCAAAGCAAATTTGCGTCGTTGGTCGCATTCGTCTGCTCTCAAACTTTATCGACGTGTGGCCTGACGTGTCATGCAGCATGGTGGAAGCAACCATCAGCCAACTAACTAATCAAGTCAGAGCCACGACTGCATCATCACAATGCAAGATTGCCTCCCAGCGTGACCGGCCTACTTGGCCACGCTAATTGCAAAACCATTTTGCGTATTTATTAGCTTGGAACACACCTCGTTGCGGTCGGGGCTTATCAAGGCCTATGCTGACCTTTTCGCTTACGCTGGCCCGCCATTCGTGGCCCATCGCCAACACTCCGACACATTGGCTATATCACTCGCTTCGAGACAAAGGAACAGCAGGACGCGCAATCGAGTTTGCTGGATATCTGGCTCGTCTCTGCATACTTGAATCCCTGTCGTTCGCCGACTATCATTTATGGCACAAAATCTACATGAGTTAATATATATACCCGTTGATCCGGCCATCTCGCCTCTCCGACTTCTGTACGCCCCAATCATTTCGCCAAAGCCCTTGTCAGCTGCGTCCCTATTGTATTACCCGCCCTGCGCTTCTCGGCATCTTTCTTTCCATCGCACACGATTATTGGCTACACATCTCACCTGTCAAGCCCTCGCTAACCCACCCCCGTCTGCTGTCGCTCCATTCTGGCTGTCAGGACCGACATACTCGTGCCCAGTCTTGGAGACGCCACGAATATCGCGTCTTGACCAATTGGCGTTGCACGGTACTATTTTTGTATTTCTGTCTGAGCTCGGGTCGAAATGTTTATAGAAGCACTATTTAGCCTTTTCTACCGTGTCCTACATTGGCCCCTGTACATCCTCATACATCCTATTAGGCGTCTACCTCGTCATCGCCTATTACTAGCTCGTCACTTACATTTCAGAACAGCTTCAGATCGAGGCTTGTTTACGCTAGCTTCTGCATCTCGGCAGCACCCTGATCGCATCTCTAGTCGAGACACTGGCTTCAACATGGCTCTCAACGGTCCCGGAGTTATATTGCGCAAAGCCACCGACGAAGGCCAAGACGTCGCCGAGATTCAAAACCACAGACTTCAGGAGAGCTGGAAAGAATGGCCCAATGAAGCTGGCGTAAGTTTTCATACGCCATGTTTTTTCATCCAAGTAACGCGGTTCCTCTAGTTTGAAGGGCTTGAAGAGCACCGCGGTCCCATTGCGCTCAACTTGAAAGGCTCTATTCCAGAATGGGCTGCTGGCGCTCTGTACCGCACAGGACCCGGCCAGAGTTCGGTCGAGACCGAATCCAATGGCACTTATAACATCAGTCACTGGTTCGATGGTCTCGCTCACAGTCACAAGTTTGACATTGTGCCGCCAAGCACGCCGGGCGGCAAGACATCAGTACTGTACTCTTCTCGGCGGCAGTCTGAGCGACTGGAACAGCACATCAGAGAAACGGGCAAGCGAGGTAGTCCCTCGTTTGGTCAACGTGCTGATCCATGCATGGGCATTTTCGCAAAGGCCATGGGCATGTTTGCTCGTCGTGATCAATACAACAACAATGTCGTGCTGCTCCCGAATTTCCCTGGCCTTGACAAGGACCGCAAACCTACAGGCCAGGCTGGCCACCGCCCCGGCCTGGATAATCTGTACATCAGTACCGATACAGCTGGCTTACAAAAAATTGATCCGCAAACACTTGAGCCGCTGGGCTATACCGATCAGTCAAGCCTGCACCCGGATCTCAAGGGCCCGCTCTCATGCGCGCACGCGCAGCGGGATCCCGAAAACGGCGATTTGTACAACTACAACCTCGAGTTTGGCCGGTTTGCGACTTACCGCTTTTTCCGCGTCAGTGCCGCGACGGGCAAAACAGAAATCTTCGCTACGGTGTCGGAGCCCAGCCTCGCTCCAGCCTACATACACAGCTTCTTCCTCACACCAAACTACATGGTACTGTGCATCCCAACTACACATCTCGGGTGGAGCGGTGCCAAGATTCTCTGGGAACAGAGTGTACTTGGGGCGATAACACCGTTTGACGACAGCACCCCCTGCCGTTGGCTCATTGTCGATCGCACAGGAGATCGTGGCGTGGTGGCCCGGTTTTCCACGCCGGCATCCTTTTTCTTCCATTCAGTCAATGCATTTGAGGAGACAATTCTGGATGAGAACAATGAGAAGCGTACAGATCTCTCGCTCGAGTATGTTCGTTATGACAACACTGATATTCTCAAGATTCTTTCTTATGACATTGTCATGGATCGAGATGATGCGGCCAAAAAATTCTTCTTCACCGATGAACGTTACAAAAAGGGCCATATACGTCTGATGCGGTACCGTTTCCGCCTGCCGCGTGACGGCATGCAACAGACTGAGGAAGAAGCTCGGACTGCCGCCGGCGAGGAGGTGCTCTCAATTCCAGCTCCGCACGCTGGTGACCTGCCCATGATCAATCCACGAATGGTGCACAAGCCACACCGCTACGTGTACGGCGTTACAAGTCGCGGCATCAGCACGTTCCTGGACTGTCTTGTCAAGACGGACGTGCAGACACGTGAAGCCCTCATCTGGCGTGGAGACAAGGGACACACTCCCGGCGAGCCCATATTTGTGGAGAGACCAGGAGCGACAGAGGAAGATGACGGTGTGCTGTTGAGTGTGGTGTTGGACGGCGTATCCAAGACATCGTATCTGTTGTGCTTGGATGCCCAGTCGTTTGACGAGGTGGGCAGAGCCGAGGCCGACTTTCCCATTGGGTTTGGTTTTCACGGAATGTACCACAGCCAATTGTGTGAAAAGGGACCGAACAATTGATAGAGTCCCAATTTTCGTTACCGATGACATGATTACACGACAAGATATAACCCATGTTGCTCAATCGCCATGTTGCAGCAAAGATAACGTCGGCTGAGGGACCTTGAAAAATCAAGAGGTTCGGGTGATATCAAGGAATTAGGGCAAGTTGCGCGCAAACGCAAATAGAACTACAAGATCGGTTAGGCATTAGTCAGATTACTGTTACATGTATAATTTAATGTTACAAGCATGGCATTATTCATGATTAGAATATGCGCCACAATGAATCCGCTGGCTTCCCAAACTTGAACCGCCCATACCACCGACATAGCGGCCACATGATGAGCAGGCAGAGCGTCCACACGGCAAAAAACCCAAAGACGTTATCAATCGATTTATCCGAGACGAGCCCGGCCGACGGTCCCTCTTGGTCCGACTCGTGGCCAAAGACGGCGCACATGGCCCAGCCCGTGAGAAAGACGACGGGCATGTGGACCACGTAAAAGAAGAGCGACGCGGTGCCAAAGTCGAGCAAGACGACGAGCCACGTCTTTGCAAAGCCCGCCGGGATGCGGCCCAGGCCCGCGAGGAGGAAAAAGTTGGCGGCGAGCGTGAGCGCCCAAAAGGCCACGTCGGGCGGGTACTTTACCGTGTAGAAGAAGGCGGCGGGCGACGCGAGGTACTGGTTCCGGGATGGGTGCGCCCGGTTCTCGGGCGTCTGCAGGCAGCGCTCGGAGAGGTTACCCATGTGCAACAGGCGGGTGAGGAGGAAGACGACGGCGAGGGCGAGGCCGACGAGTAGGTGGCCGAGCAGACGGCGCGTCGAGCGCTGCGAGTTGCGGTCGTGGTCGTTCTCGCGGATCATGGCGCGGCCGTAGAGGACGCCGACGAGGGCAAAAGAGAGCCACGCGAGCGGCGGAAAGGCCGACAGGACGCCCGGCGCGTTCGTCTCCCAGAACCAGAGATGCAGCCACCAGTACCTGTCGGGCTTGGGCTCGGGCCAGCCCCCGGTGCCGACGACGTGGGCCGTGTTTGACGCCTGGGCGGCGGCGCACTGGCCTTGATCTCTGGACAGCCAAATGTTCCAGAAAATGGTCACGACGCTGAGCAGCAGGAGAAGCGCATTGTGCACGTGCCACGATATCCGCGCCGCCTTGGCCTCTGCGGCGCTCACCTGCGGGCGCTGCCGTGCCGCCAACAGCAGCGGTTGCTGCTCGGCATCGGCCTCGCTGTCGTGCGCGCAACGCACCGCCGCCTCCGCCTCCGCCTCCGCCCCCGCGTCCTGCTCCTCGGGTTGTCCCCGCAGCAGCATCCTCGTCAGGAGCCCCGTCAGCCTGCGCTCCGTCTCGTCGAGCGCGAGCCAGACGGCGCCGGCGAGGAAGTAGTCGACAGCCAGCGCAAACAGCACAATGTTGAGGAACCAGACCTGGCCGGCCGTCATGACCAGGCTTTGCGCAACCATGACGAGTGTCAGCACCACCATGCGCAGCGCAAAGTACCGCAGCAGCCGCCCCGCGCTCCAGCCTTTCCCGCGGCGGCGGGCGCGCCCCAGATACGCGACGCCCATGCCGAGCAGCAGCGCAAAGCCCGGCGCGCAGAGATGCGTCAGCGACCGCACGAGGTACGCCGCGGGGCGGTTCCAGCGCGTGACGGGCTCACCGTCCCTCTCTGGGCCGTTGCCGAGGCCGTGCGCCCAGGGACGCAGCGCGATGCCGAGGTGGTCCATGGCCATGAAGGCCATGAGAAGCCCGCGCAGCAGATCTGGGCCGAGGACCCGGGCCGCCGCCGCCGCCGGGGTCCGCTTTCCGCTGCTGCTGCTACTGCTGCTGCTGGCATGGGGCGGAGGGCCGGGTTGATGGATGGCATGGTGGTAGCGCGGGAAGGAGTTGTAGTGCGGCGGCAGAGTATTGCGCTGGCGGGATGCGTCGAGAGTGCTGTTGGTGTCGTGGTTGTTGTTGGCGGAGGCGGCGGCGGCGTCGGCAGCGTCGGCATCGGTGGCCGCCGAGGAGCCGTTGGCGACCAGTGCGTCGGTAGCCATTGGGGTGGCGCTGCGTTGTGAAACGGTTCTGCCGACTCGAAGGTTTGGTTGTGCCAGCGATGGCGAGGTTTGAGAGCGCGTATTACAGTCCACACGCAATCATTAAGGTGCAGGGAACAAGAAGATGCGACAAGGGAGATCTTCTGCATCATGAATACTCATTGAATACTCATTGGGATTTTCTTAATTGATTACTCAACTGTGACAAACGGATCCAGCGGACTTGCACGCGCATCTCCGCCACCAACGCCGCTAACAAGTCTCGGGGCGGATTAGCGAACAATAGTAGTCCGACAGTCCGAGGTCTTGATTCCTAACGCTCCCTAGCTCAATCGGCTAATAAATGAGAATTAGTTTAAAAACTGTAATGCAGGAAAGTCCCTACCAATTATGAGCCACGGCTTCTGCCGGACTTGTTCATATCCTGCTCCCAGCTGCTTTGAATCTCGGCCAGGAAGTGTTGATCGCGGAGCGCCTCCACGGCCACGCCAGCGAGACCCTTGGCCACGCGCAAGGCGCGGGCATACGCCGCCCTAGTGCCCGCCGACTTGGCAAAACCCGGGTTATTATGCGGGCCTTGGCCGCCTTGGCCCGCTTCAATCTGGTACCTGGGGCTGATGGACGGCATGGCATGGGAGACGTCGCCCTGGTCGGTGCTGGCCTGCGTCTTGCCGTTGGCGGCGTCCCTGTCCGGGTCAGTCGCAATCGCGTGGTCCTTGCTTCCACCGAGCGCATTATAATAGCGCGTAAACGCATCGGCCATGGGCCCATTGGAGACGTGGTTCATGTAGGCGCCGAGAGGCGTGAGCTGCAGCCTGGCGCCCGTCGCGAGCGCGCCGGCCTCGAAGCAGCGGACGACCTGCGCGTGCAGCGTCTCGAGCCGCGACGCCGAGTCGGCGCGTACGGTGAACTCGCCGGCCGCGTACTTGTGGATAATGTTGGACGCGTCGCCGCCGTGGGTGATGTGGCCCTGGATGATCTCGCCGGGGACGGTCTGCTGGCGCAGCATGGAAAAGTTGTTGTAGCCCTGGACAAGAGCGTCGAGGGCGTTGACGCCAAGCCACGGGTTCGCGGCGGCGTGCGCGGCGACGCCGAAATACTCGACCTTGAAGGTGGAAATGGCCGTCGTGCCCATGCGCGCCGACGTGGGCCCGATGGTGGGGTGCGAGATGAGGCTCAGATCGACGCCGTAGTCCTTGTAGGCGCCGGCTTCGAGGAGTTTGATCTTGCCGCCGCCGTCTGGGAGCGTCAGTACAGGTACAGCGTGGCTTCACGCGACCAACGTACTCTCTTCGGCGGGTGTACCGTAAAGGACGATTTTGCCAGGCAGCTTCCTAGCCGTCACGATCTGGGCAGCTGCGCAGGCGCCGACAACCGACGACGTTGCAATGAGGTTGTGGCCACATGCGTGTCCGATTCCTGGCAAGCTGTCTGAGTCTCGAGTTAGCTGATGAAGCTTGCATGACCGCTGTAGCACACACCGTATTCAGCATTGAATGACACGACTGGGCCGGGGACACGACTGTCAAACTCTGCAATCTATGCAGTCTCCAAGTCATAAACAGATTTCTTGACTTTCCATCCCGACTGCGTCTCCATGAAAGCCGTGAGGGCGTCGTGGGCGATGAATTCGTGCCAGGCGAGCTCGGGGTTGTCATGGATCCGCTGGTTGACAGGCCAAAAGTCGGCACCGATGGCCTCGACGGCCATGTCAATGTCGGCGAGCGCCGTTGGTACCCTGTCAATCTGCATTTTGGAATGAGACTCGGCTAATAATGCCCAGGTCGCATTTGAGACTGGGTGTCACTGTAGTCTGTTGCGTCAGCAGTGTTTGTTCTGGAGAACGGTGGTTGGCAGCGGGGGTCCTCGTGCGGGGGGACCCTCCCACGATCATTGTTACCTTAGTAGGTAGCCTCTTGGTAGGTAGCCTCAGCCTCAGGTAGGTAGGTGTGGCCTGTGGCGCGGCCACTGGCCCATAATAACCTGCCTATAAGTAATACATCATCATTATCCCCTCTCTTCCCTGACAATCATGGCCGCGGGATTGATGCCGCAGAAGGTGCAGTCCGGGGTGACGTACATGTATTAATAAATACACCGTTTTCAATATTGGTTTTGGGACCTTATTTGTCACCTTTTTCTTCATTAGGAAGGAAAATCTTGGGCCGGGCGCAAGCCACATTGGCATCATCAGGATAGACCTAATTATGGGGATGCCGTTTGGGTGGTATTTGTTCAACATGATTTGATTTACCAGTACATCATACATGTACGGGAGCCCGTCGGGAGGAATACCCCTTACGTTATATCCACCTATAACAGGCTGCTCTTATAATGACCCTAGTCGTATTATCTGCCGGCAGATGATTCCGGCCGATTCGAAGCAGACGACAAGATGCACTAGACAGCCGCGGAGAGTCATGATGAAGCGACGCACGTGGTGTTGAATTTATCTCGAGGAAATCTATGCCCATATTCGTAGTTGAATGATAATTTTGTCATTGATTCACCCTTGCTTTTTCCCTTGTTTTTGTGTTTATTAGCCCTTGTTGACTGTCAGCATCTGTCAGCTCCCCCTCCCCGACCTAGGTACATAGGTACAGAGGTGCTGTACCTATGGTTGGCCGTTTTAGTGGGCGCTCATCGCTGTACCAAGTAAGAATAGCGCCCAAGGGCCAAGGGGCAGCTGTCGGAAAATCAGACATCAGACAATAACATCAGACATGTTTCTGCTCCGGTCCTCCGGAAACCGGATAGCGATAGCGGCCGCTCGGACGAAAAAGCATCGCCGGAGAAACCAACTTGGTATAGATTTTGCGACCAGTCGCATCTTCTCTTCCGCGACCTCCATGGAAATACATTTGCCCTTTACCAAATCCTAGCTCTGTGGCGCGTCTCAGCCGTGTCGCTGGTCCTGGGTCACGCCTACTAGGACTACGGATACCGTGCTGAGCTAACAAATAGTTTTCATTCAGCCCTCAACCATTTCATTTGCCTTTCGTCACGTTGAAAAACTCTGCAAAAGAGACTTGCGCTGCACCACGAGACCCTTTTCAACGCCATTTATACATCTCACGCATCGCTCTCGACACCAAAGACGCATCATTGCTACTCCAAAACCTGCTGCCCTTGTCCATGACAGAGGTAATCGTACCAGCCGCCGGCATCACCATCTCTGCATCATCCCCCACAGACGCCGCCGCGGGGCTGCCCTAATCCATGTCCGCCTCCCAGCTCGACCTCGTCTCCGCCTGAGCCTCTTCTCGCCATTCCTATTCCAAGTCTAACTAGCACTCGCCATGTTGCCCGACAGCTCACCCTCATCCTCATCTTCCTCCTCCTCCTCCAGCAACTCGTCGGTGTCGCCGGCGTCGCCGGAGGGCAGTGAATCAGCCGCGCGATTGAGCGACACCGCTGGCGTCGCCACCTCGCGCGAGAGTCGCCAGCCTCTAAGCCGCCGCGGCCACTTCAAGTCGCGCATGGGATGCTTCAACTGCAAGAGACGCCGCGTCAAGTGCAACGAATTGCGGCCGCAGTGCTCGCCGTGCCGTCGCCTCGCCCTCGACTGCTCCTATCCCCCGACGCCCACGCCCGCCGCGTGTCCGATACGCTCCAACCCATCCATGCTTTCCTTGGAGGACCTCCGCTTCTACCACCAATTCATAACGACCGCCATTCCTCCCCTCCCGCTGAAAGCTGAAAACGGGTGGATGCAATGCGCCGCCATGTCTCACGAGGTGCGTCAGGCTAGCCAAGGTCAAGCTTGATTGGCCAGCACTAACTCATGGCAGTATGATTTTCTCGCTCACGCTGTTCTTGGACTCGGCGCTTCTCACATAACACGCCACACCAATGCAGACTTCAACTCACAAGCGCTGCAACACCGACTCGTGGCAATTAAGCAAGTAAACGAACAGCTCAGCAACCCGCCCTCCAATCAGCAGTCCCTAGACGCTATCCTCGCCGCTCTCTTTTGCCTCATTACACAGGCCTCTCTCATTGACGATGGCCTTGCCGACTATATGACCATTATTCGTGGCGGGCATCTCATCGTCATCGTCATCATCGGCGACATGTCAAAGTCGGTATTTCCCGGCTTTACTATTGAGGGGCACAATAGCATGGCTGCCACATTGACAAGGGAAAACCAGCGCAACCATATGACGGACATGAATGAATTTGCAATCTCGCTCCGAATATTGGAACCCTTGATACAGGCTTCGTATGAGCATAAATATTACGGCTTGATGTCGCAGATACCTCTGGCCATGCACCAATCGTCTTTGCAAGGTAAGGCGTCCCTCCCACCAGTCCCAATCGAGTCAGAACTAACAAATCAGCATGGATGGTGTTTTCGAACCTCTTTCGATTCCCGGCTACGTTTAGCAACGAAGAATTTCTCGAGCTTGTCAACCCAGAAAATTATGGCTCCAGGCTGCTGTTGATTCACATGTTCCTCGTCGACTATGTCATTGCCGCAATATGTCTCTCGCCGGACACGCCCATCAGGGCTCCTGCGCGGAAACATGTCATAATAAAGTGGGCGAGAGATGCGACGTCAAGTATGCCGCAAGAATACAGGCGTTATACGACGTGGATCGATAGCTACTGCGACAAATTGGAGCAGACTACAGACTGCCGTCATCTATTCACCCCCTGACGAGCCAGTCATCAGGAAGCCAACCCTTGTCAAACGGTTGTGACACCTGCTGTTGGTATCACAAGGCTGGTGGCTGCAACGCCTGCCCTTCAATCTCTTACTATCTAATAATTATTCTACTATGCGAATGGCGTGCGGAATGCCGCGGGTATATCATCTATTCGCGACGCGGGGTCGGCGCAAAGGTTGCGGAAAGCCGCAAGAGTTGTGTCTCACCAACTGAGTGCGCACACATGTCTGGAAAGCAGCACAGGCAGTGTCACACATGACAAATATTCAATATTGAACATAGAAAACAATGTCGTTGTTGTAAATATCAATGAATCGGATTCCTGCCACCATAATATTCCGTCGCTAATTGAAAGCCACTGCACAGGCTCCACGCAAGTGGTGTCAGGGTTCACAGCTCGCAGCACAAAAAGAATGCACAATACACAACTGCATACAGCCGCAATGCAAAAAAAAAAATGCCATCATCTCATCCACGCCTGTTTCTCAGCTCAATCGCTCTTTTTTTTGTATCCACAACCAGCGGGGCGAGTCAGGGCACAAGCTCATGCAGTCCCGCAACCATACGGGTCTACCAGTATGTACACCGTAACTTTGATAATGGCTAATAAGAAACCCGCCGCCATCAGCACCTCACAAGCTCTTTCGAGCTTTCAGGTTACTTGGTCTGGTGGTCTAGTGTAAGTTCCTTAACCGACGCTTCCGTTGACCCGGCATTCCACGCCTTTCGGCGGCGAGTGACTCGGTTCGCTTCTGAAGCCATCACGAGAATAGCGGCTAACAGCAATTCGTTCAGGGTATGATTCTCGCTTAGGGCCCACCCTGAGTGAACAGCTTGCGAGAGGTCCCGGGTTCAATCCCCGGCCAGACCCTTCTTTTTTTTGCCGATTTGAAGCTTCTTGGGGGTGAGGTTGGGTCAAGGAGGCTGCTGATATTTTTGAACTTGGCGCTGTGGGAATGCGGGGGACTGTGTAAGCCACGAAACTTTTTTTTTCTCGCAATTAACAAATATAGAATAGAGTGATCAGTTTAATAAATTGATAACCAAATTTAGAACGAGTTCATTTCCTGGTAAGCGTAAAAGTGGCAGCTAAAGTTAGTTAGAAGAATAGCAGCACATGTATAAGTGGTGTCATCTTGGCGAGCCAATTGCGTCAAGCTGTGATTCTTTCTTTTATTGAGTGATTCAGAAAAGACTAATTGCTCAGTCTCAACACAATGATGTCGCTATTGTAATTATTGATTATAATCACTGAAGCATGGCGCTGGCCAGAGTGTTTGTAACTTGGCAAGCCTCCTGGATTAGGTTGTGAGACGGCATACACTTGGACGCCACCTGTAAAGTAATTTTCTCATCACCAACCTTGATTTTCGAGAGGCATTCGAATTTGAACAGAAAAATTATATAAGTATCCCCCGTCTTCCTCGTCCTCTTACAGTCCTTTGCATTACTCTCATACACAAGCAAACCATCTCAAGATTTACTCGTCTACTCACAACCAAAACCCGCACAGTCCCTATCACTGCCTACCACAATTCACTATTCACATCAACACGTTTCTCAGAAACAATACCAATCAATATGAAGTCCGCTGTCATTCTTGCCGCTGTTGCGGCCTTTGTCAGCGCTCAGCACACAACCACCACCGACGTTACCGACGTCGTAGACACCACACCCACCATGACTGGCGCTCCCTCCCGCGTTTCCTCCACCTTTCTCACATTGACTCGCCGGCAACTCAACACCGCGAACGGCGACGATAGCGTCGCTGTCCATGTCCCCTCCATCTTTCAGCAGGTTGAGGCCAAGACCCGCGGCCCACGATCGGAGCCCACCGCCGAGGAGAGCGTCCCGGTCCCGTTCCCCTCGACATTTCAGCAGTTTGAGCCCAAGGGCCACGGCCGCCCCACGCCAACTTACACGAGCTCCTGGGGCTCGCGCTGCACTTTTCGTCCCGAGGACGTGCCCACCAAGTTCGAGCAGTTCCCCGGCACGCACCGCGGGCCAAAGGCGCCCCCCAAGGTGCCGGACCCCAACTGCGCGCACCCGCCGCACATGGTGAATCCGCGACCTTCAATTCCGGATCCTGCGCGCGCGCATCCACCGCATATCATCATCACGCCTACTGCCGTCGCGGAGGCTCCCGAGCAGGCTGGAGGTGCGAGGCAGGGCACAACGGGGACTGCACCAGGTGGATACATGTCCATGGTAGCAGAAGGGGAGGATTGAATGGACATGGAGCATCAAAATGGAAATGTAATTTCTTTGAACAATGGCTAGGAAGAGGATTGAGGTCTTGATTTAATTCCAGGCCAACTGGATGCTATAACCTAGTCTTGCACGCCTTGTCGCCACTACTACTACTATTACGGCGACCACGCTTGGCATTAGGTTGCTTTTTATTCAATAAAATGGTTCTTTCATTAAAATAAACAATTTTACTCGCTTTATGATGATATTCAACAACCGTAAACAGTTATCACATTTTGTTCTGCTTCGCTCGTAACAACTTCTTCGCATCAGCGACTGCAAGTAGTTGTCCAGTTGTCGATGGGACAATGCTGTTCGGCAGTCATGCGAGGCTCCATGTTTAAACGCTGTAACTGGCAAATTCGATTTTTTTTTTCTCGGGAGGGTGAATTATTAGATTGGTACAGGCATCTTGTCTGCCCTTTGTGCCACTCGGCTTGCCCTCTTATTACATGCGCCCTCGTAGCACCATTCTCGCCCTTGTGCATCACTGCTCCTTGGACAACTCAATGCACGGTCCATACGTCTTACTTAAGTCGCCGATTCTTCTCAAATAACTCCTCTTTCGCCATAGTATCTTCGTCTTCATTTATCCAAAAAACAACCACACCCCCGCACCGCCACAAGTTGGGCACCATCTCTCATGTGTGGCTGATGCACCATTGCCCAACGACTAGCATCGCCTCCACGCGGCTGCACAGCCACACCTGACGCACCTGTTTAGCCCAAAGCTTCAAGTCCAACGACATGCCTCATCTCCAACCACCATACCCAACCATGTCCGGCCCCCCGATGCAGCTGGAAGACTGTGAGCAACCTCGGTCGCGACTCTTTCTCTCCTCGGCCTGTCTAACATTTTCTCTTCTCAGGGCTTGATGACCTCTGCGTGAGGTTCATCATCAATCTTCCGCAAGAAGACCTGTCGTCGGTCGAGCGAATATGCTTCCAAGTCGAAGAAGCCCAGTGGTTCTACGAAGACTTTATCCGACCCCTCGACCCCTCCCTCCCGTCCATGACGCTGCGCACCTTTTGTCTACGTATATTTCAACACTGCCCTCTGCTGGCGTCCTTTTCCGTCGAGAACCACCTCGCCGCGTTTGAGGTCTTCCTCCAGTACAAGACGCGCATCCCCGTCCGCGGCGCCATCTTGCTCAACCACGACATGGACTCGGTCGTGCTCGTAAAAGGTTGGAAAAAGGGCGCCAACTGGAGTTTTCCCCGCGGCAAGATCAACAAGGACGAGGACGATCTCGACTGCGCCGTCCGCGAAGTGTACGAGGAAACCGGCATGGACCTGCGCGCCCACGGCCTGGTGCCCACCACCGGCAAGCCCAAATACATTGAAATCTCCATGCGCGAGCAGCAGCTGCGGCTCTACGTCTTCCGCGACGTCCCAATGGACTACAACTTCCAGCCGCAGACACGCAAAGAAATCAGCAAGATTCAGTGGTACAAACTGTCCGAGCTCCCGACGTTCCGGAAAAAGAATGCGCAGAATCAAAACGAGCCCTCCGTCGGCGCCAACAAGTTTTACATGGTCGCGCCGTTTCTGGTGCCGCTCAAGAAATGGGTCACCGCGCAGAAGCGACAAGAAGAGAAGCGCACGGCCAACGTGCACTATCCTTCCGCCCAGGCACAGCTCTCCATCGACGAAGGCCACACCGAGGAGGAGACGTACACGACGGACCAAGGCGCGAGCTACTTGCAGCAGCCCACCTCCGTCGCTAGCCTAGACGGAGCCACCAAGGAGCTGCACCGTCTGCTCAAGATGCAGCCGCCAACGCAAGGTCTGCAGCCGGCCATGGGCCTGGAAGACAAAGGCAGCGCCCTCCTGTCGATTCTGCAGTCCAACGAGCCCTCCGGCCCCTCGGAGCCTCTGCAGCAAGCCGTGCAGACACCCCACACACCGCAAGACCACACCATCATCAACCCGCCCCAACCGCAGAACCCCCACCACCACAACAACCAGCACCAGTCGATGCCGGCATTCATCAGCCTGCATCAGCAGCAGCCACCGCCTTTTCCCCTCCCCCATGCCGCCGGCCACGTACCCCCGCAGCATTATCAGCAACAGCAGCAGCAGTACCCAGGCCGGCCTGTACCACACGGTCACGCCGGCGGCGCGCACCACCAGCCTCAAAAATCGATCCCTCTCGTACACCCACAGCCGCTGCCGCCCCAAGTCCAACGCGCCATGTTCAACAACAGCGCTTTCCAGGAGGCCGCAGCAAAGGGCACTGTTGGCATGCCTCACTCTCCCTATCAGCAGTGGCAGCAGCCCAGCGCGGCTCAAAACAACGCCCCTCCGCAGCAGCAGCAAAGAGTGCCGCCGATGCAGCTCACCGGTCAGTCCATGGCTCTTCTCAATGCATTTAAGAGAGAGCCTTCAGGATCTCAGCAGCCACATCAGCAGCCTCTTCAGCAGCCACATCAGCAGCCTCTTCAGCAGCCGCCTCAGCAGCCTCAGCAGCCTCCCGCGCAGCTTCCTATGCAGCGTCACATACAGCAGCAGCAGCAGCAGCACATGCCAGTAGTTGAAACACTCAGCATGACTACTGTTGGTCCTGCCGGTCAGAACCTCCCGCCGCCGCCGCCATACACCCAGTACCCGGCCCAGCAACCACCTCAGCAGCAGCCTCCTCCTCCCCAGGTAGCCATCATTACTCAGGCCGTGCCGCCCCCGAACCTGTTCCACCCTCGCATGGCGCCGCCGCAGCACTCGCAGCCGCAGCAGAAGCCCAACATGAGAATCCCGCCTCCCGTCACCGACCCGCATCGCAACGCCCTGCTCGGCATGTTCAAAAAGGCCGGTCCGCAGTCCCCCGTCGCGTCGTCCGCACAGCAGCAGCAGCAGCCGCCCTCGCCGCTGGGCTTCATCCCTGAGCTCTCGTCGCCCGCACAGCGCAAGCCCTCGTCCGAGATGGCGGCGCCGCCCGTCGAGATCGGCATCGGCAACCTGTCTATCCAGCCAGCACCACCACCTCCACCACCACCAGCGGCTGGTAACAGCGGTGGCAGCAGCAGTCACGCCCAGTTCCCATCGCAGCCGAGCCCGACCCAGCAACAGCAACGCTCCGGGAACCCCGCTACTGCCGGCGCTCCGCACGGCCGCGTGACCTCACCGTACGGCCCGTACGGCGCGCATAACCACCAGCCGCAGCAGCCGTCTCCCCTCGCGCAGCCATCTCCTCCTGCTGGCCCCGGCCCCGGCGCCGAGCAGAAGCGCCAGCTGCTGTCCCTCTTTGGCGGTAATAGCAGCGGGGTTGGTGGCACTAAGCCCGCGGTGCCGCCGCAGATGCAGGCTCGCTCTCCCCTCGGCGGCGCCATCCACGAGATGGGCAACGGGAGTCGCGAGCCGCACGAGTTGTCCCGCTCGCGGGTCGCATCGCTGGCTTCGAGTGGTGTGCTCGGCGAGGCTAGCTCGAGCAACGTCTCGCGCCGTGGCAGCCAGACTCCCATCTCCCCGGCCGACGAGAGCTTTTTGCTCGGCTACCTGCAGTCCGTCACCAATAATGCGTCGCGGTAATTTGTGTCTTGTGGGAGTTTTTTTCTATTTTTCTTTCTGCCCTTGTTTCCTTTGGTCGCGATTTTATTGGTTTCGTATGATGGTTGTTTTGTTCTTTCTCACTTCTTGCGCACGGAATGGAGAGCTTGGGTGTTTTTTTTATTCTGCGAGCAACTCGAACCAATTGTTAATCAGGGATAGCGCAAGGACTTTTGGCATTTGTACGGCTCTTGATCATGATTCTCTTGACCTTTGCGTCATCGTCTTTACTGCATGAGGAAACGTGAAATGTGACTAACGTCTAGGTTCTTTGGTGGTTGCATTAGTTGGACGGGATGGGCAGAAGCAGAATTAGATACCATGGAAGGAAGCAAAAGCGTCATGACAACGGGGTTGGGACGAAGGCGCAGAATTTTTATCAGCCATTATTAACTCAACATTGGTTTCTAATAGCTAGCGACATACCCTACCAACACTACATTGATACATGATCTATTTCAACAAATGTGATGTGCGCCATAGTCGGCAACCGCGGAGCTCGAGATGTTGCAATTAAGTGTCCTTTTCTCCGCCAATCTCTAGCAGAGAGAATCGATTCAAGTTGGTTTTTGTCTGGCTCATAGGGGCGCGCGCGCCTGTCTTGGGTCGCAGTTGCGCAAGGGACTGCATACATTCATCTGGAGCCCACTCGATGCGTGATCCTCTATACGGACTACAGATTGTTATTAGGGTCACTCCGCAGCGAGGAACGGAATACATACTAGCGACTCATCATGCAGGTGCGCGCAAAGCTCGCGGCGGTAATGGAGTTTATACCAATGTAGCAGTCCAGCCCAGAGAGCTCGATGCTGATGACAGCAAGATTGTGGATATGTCCGAGATCCGCACGAATAGAGTCGGCCGTGATCCGACGATCGTAATGTCGTATCACGAGGTTTCGAGACGCTCCACCACGCAGCTGCTGAGAAACATAAGGTGCAAGAATGAACTGGCGTAGGGCCCATGTAACCTTAATCTAGACGGCGTAAGCGAAAGCATCAAGACGGCAAGTGAGAGGACACGACATACGAGGGACCCTCGAATGTACACGCCAGTTTCTTGAGCATAGTTATAGTATTTTCGTGCATGCTCACCATGAACAAACGATACTACGGCTCGCCTTTCCTTGAAGTTGAAGTATATATCTGCGACCGGTCCGCCACGAACAACAGCAACAATATCAGCGCGAGAGGTATTAGGAGGCAAATCGCCGAGCTGCAATGTTCGCTTGGCGTTCTGCTCGTACGTATATCGAGTGGCTACAACAGAGGCCGAGTCGTCTGGGTTCAATGAACTCTGGTCATTGAATATCGCAGAATCGGAGAAAATCTCAGATTCAGAATCACTCTCTGGCGCAAGACCCGTGTGTTTCGTGACAGCGTAAAGGGGACCGCCAGCCGAGTATGAACTGCCACGATAAGTTACGACGGTACTGGCGATTGAAGAGTCTGACTGTTCATCATCAGGGCTGCCGAAATTATCGAAAGCCTCGGTTTCGTGATTTTGCGAATCATGGTTCTTGCTAAGGATCTAATCATATATTAGGATGTATCAAGCTGGCGACCAAGTTTCACTCTACCTCAATGGTGTCTGTGTCTACTCCTCCCCGGATCAAGTGTTGGCAAAGATTCTCTGCAAACAGTCAGCTTGGAAAGCTTGACAAGTCCGCCCACGTCTTTTGCACTTGCCGTATTTCGACGCTACTGATCGAAGGCGGTCATATTCATCGCGATCAATCCGAATCTGGGAGCGACGCAGAGGCGATGTCGGTGGTGAAAGGGACATGTTTTAGAGCATGGAGCTAGATTGCAACTGGGAAAGGACAGATACCTAGCTCGACGCCCAAGGCAAACGCGAGCGGCAGAGGGCCTGCAAGGTGAATAGTACCTCACGTGCCTGACAGTGATAAGGCAGGCAGCACGCAAGTGACTGCATACTGGCACCTAGATTTGGCGCGGCTTGGCGATGATGTAAGTTGCATAGGTAGTAATTCAGAAAATGGTTTGAACAAAGAAGATGCGATGTTGGAGAATTGAATCCCTTTGCATCTGATGTTAGAGGCACTGGTGATGTATTGCGTGGGTACCTACGGCTACAGCCGAGTGTCTAATCATATTTAGGAAGACTGTAATAATAATAGTCTAGGTAATAGACTGGAGACTGTACGGATCATTTATTCGTGGATTGTTAGTGTACCCAGAACACACCAGACAGCTACGCACTGTCATGAGCTACAGAAAATTCTAAAAGACGTGAGATTTATAAGTAATCGATTTAGGATATACACATGATTTTTCACTATCCTTACTTCCCAGACCCACTCGTTCTTTCTGTCGCCCACATGCCAGATTGTGTAAAGCTTCGTGCCCCTGTACGCTGTCAAGCCGTCACCACCTGGGTAATTGCGTCTGACTGGCAGCAATTGTATCCACTGTGGACATCTGGCAGCAACTGAGCAGCATTCCGGACTACCTGTACGCAACCTGTTTGGCACAAAATTCTAGTCTTGCGGCCTGATACACCGGTCTGATCTCGGAGGCTATTCAGAAATTTAAGTTATTGTGTGTGATGTGACGATGGAATCAAGACAAAGCTAGGTACCATGTCGCTCGGTGGACAAAAAACATGGCGGCTTTCCGATTTGTAATGCAAAAGCCACCGCACTGCAGAAACAAAAACACGAGATCACGTGCAAGATGCGGGGCGGATACGATGTCCAGGCACCCAAAGTAGTGGGCGCGGGGTGCCAGGGAGACCACTAACAGCGCTGTAAATAGCACCACGGGCGGTCTATTTTTTCGATTGATCTCCTTGGCCCCGTGGCAACTGGACACTGGACCGCTCCGCCCCTTTCACTTGCAACCTTGTACGAGAGATTTTGCTTGGATTCATAGGTAGAGATCGTCCTTTTTTTCCGTTTCCTACCTACATTTGCTTTCATCCACCGACTCTCGCTTCCGACCGCTCGTCCTGATCCTCTGTCCCTGTCACGACTTTCGCTTTTGCTTTGATCCGCCGTCTCTCGATAGACTTTCGCTCGCTTTCCCGTTCTACCAGTGCGCCACAACGACCTCGCTGGCTGCCTCCACCGTTGAAACCAAGTCGTCCGGTACTGGCCTGCTTGAAACACGTCCGTCTACCTATCGAACCGGTGTGCCCGCTTGCTCTCGCTTCTGAGTCGGCTCACTCTCACCCGCACAAACGCGAGCGCCTTACGTCGTCTTATCAACTTCTGTTCTATTCCCGTCGCTCGCCATCGGCTCCTCCATCACCATGCGTCCTGCCGCCATGTTGATGCAGCTGGCTCTGACCGTCTCGTCAGTCGCCCCAGTGGTTTCTGCGTGGCCCAAGTGGCTTCCCGAGCGCGAGGCCCTCGTTGTTCGCGCTGATAGCAGTGACTCTGCCACCGGTAAGGCTGCCCTAGTGCATCATCCGAATACCAAATTGCAATGTTGCTAATACCAGCTTCAGCCACTCCATCCCCATCAGCAACCGGATCCGCAACCGATACCAAGGAGACAGGAAAGACGACGGGCAACCTTAACACGGCCTCGGCTACTGGATCCAAGTCCGCATCCGCGTCTGGTAGTGGTAGCAAGAGCAAAAGTTCATCGACGCCGACTCGCACCACAGTTGCCCCGGATGCGCCCGTGGGTGGCGTCAGCATGATTGTGCCGGCCACCACGGCTCTCGGCACCGCTTTGTACAAAATTGGCGACTACGTCACCTTCAGCTGGAGCTACACGTCCGTGCAAATCAACCCTAAGTCTGTCGAACTTGTTGCGAGTTGTTCTGCTGCCGGTGCCAAGTGGACCTTGCCGAGCAACATGACCAAGACTAGTAATGCTACTTCTGGCGAATACGTATGGGATACCAAGCAGCAGGCCAATGACGCGAATCAGCCTCTCCTCACTGCGGAGTACACACTTTTCATCAAGGATACCAACATTTCCTTTGAAGACCCCCCCGAGCCCGGCAAATTGGGCACCAACCCGGCCCTCAACTTCGGCCTGTATGCTGGCAAGCCCTACCAAAACTTGAGCACATGGACTTGCCCTGGCTGCTTTGCCAGCGCTGCCTCTCCGACTATTGATAGTCAGGCGCTCAAGTTTGCCGCCACCATGAGCGTGGCCACGGTCCTTGGCTTCACTTGGTTCGCTGCCGGCCTAAGCATCAACTGATGAGACGATAGTTTTCACCGATACGATGAAGCGCCTTCAATTTCCATCTACGTTCCACTTTAATATCTTGTTTTTCCACCCATGACTTTTGGATCTGAATTGTCTTGGGCAGCGGTTTTTGTTTTATGGCGTTTCTGTTTGAGCCTGGGCAGTTTGTTGAGTGGGATTTATTGGGATTTATTCGTTGTCATTCTCTTGGGTGTGTTGATGAGTCAGGTCTTTGATTGGCAGTCAAAATTTTAAAAAAAGAAAGCATGTTGGGCATGTTATATAACGGCGTCGTGGACAACAGATAGTCTAGTCTTAATGATTGTATAATGGATCGACACATCAACTTGAAGCGTATTTCTATATTTGCTTCTTTTTTTGAGCTGTTGATGTCGAATACCGCATCTGAAGCAAAACTATTATGAAAACCCAGGGTATCTGATACCAATCTTTTCCGCCTGATCAATGAAACGAACCACTCGAAGCATACAAGTACATCATGACGCCACCAACTTTTCGCTGATCATATAATGGAAACCATCTTTCTTCTTTGCTCTTTTTCTCTTTTTACCCCGTTATTCTCCATTCATGCATGAGGATCTGGTAGCCAAAACAGCAGATCCGTGTCCGCCGTCGCAAAGAAATTGAATCGCGGGTTAAACGCCACCACGGCCGCCTCGCGCTTGTCCGGGAGCGTCCAGGTCGGCTCCAGAATCTTGTCCGGGGACGCCGACGTCGACGCCTTGAGCGTGTCCCACGTTACCACGTCCTGCCGGGAGCCGCTAATCACGAAGCGGCCGTCGGGGGCGAAGCAGCAGTCGCCACTGCTCTCGTACTCGCCGGCACCGGCACCGCTGCCGCCACCCTCGCCAACGGCCAGCCTGCGCGTGCCGCCGCCCGGACGGCGCAGGTACGCCTTGAGCGTGCCCTCGAACGCGTCAAAGAGAAAGTGGCCGGCGCCACGCGTGCCGAGCAGCAGGGACTTGCCGTCGTTGGAGAACTCGAGCGCGGTCCACCCGCGGACGACGTGCGCGGGGTCGACGGCGCGCGCCTGCTCGACAACGTCGACGGTGGCAAAGGGCGCGCGGTCGTAGTGGCGCGCGTCATAGAGGAGCACGGTCCCGGAGGTCGGGCAGCCGACGGCGAAGACGGCGCCCGAGGGGTCGTAGGCGGCGAGGTAGGGCGCACGTAGGAGCAGCTGCCCCTGCCAGTGCTTGGTCTGCGTGTCCCACAGGCGCACCGTGTTGTCCTGCGAGCAGGATATAAAGTTGTCGCTGCCGGGGTGCACGACGAGGGAGGTGACGGGGGCCTCGTGGCCCTCAAAGTAGCGGATGAAGGAGTTGTCGTGCGTGGCTAGATATCGGATGGCGTCTGCGTCGAGCAGTCAGCGGGTGTTTGGGGGAGGAGAGGGATAGGTTGGTGCTGGTCTCGTACGTACTGTTTTGCTTGGTGCTGGCGTAGATGATGCTGGAGCTTGTGTGTGTAAATTTGGCGAGCTTGACGCCGTACTTCTTGCTGACGAGGCTCTTTTCGTGCCGTCCTTCCCGGACATTGTATATTTGTAGCGTCTCGTCGCTGGCCGACGTCATGAGCAGCTCGCCGTCGTCGTTGTAGTCTATCGAGAGCACATGCGGTGGTTGGCGGGGGTCTTTGATGTCTTCGCGGCGGAGAAGCTGCAGCGCATAGTCTGTCAGCAGCCCATCTACAGAGCAGTGCCGTTTTATATAGTCTCCTCCGATGAAGAGCTTACCTTGGTCGGGCGAAACGACGACATGACGTCGCAGAGGTTGGAGACTGGCGCCGTCGACCGGGCAATGTTGAGCGACGAGCCGTTGCGCTCGGGGCGGTCGAGGTCCATTGGGGTAGACGACATGGCGGATGTGGAAGCGATTAGGTGTGCCGATAAGGGACCGCTCGCAGATGATCTCGGCTTGCCCTGGACGGGAGCAAGATTCTTGGTGTTGAAGCTCCCTAACTACGGCAGCGTGCGATGCGGTGCAACGAGGTGGAGCACCGTTATAAACGCGTCGCTGCACCTCTCAGATGCACTACCCTGTATCAGACCGTCGATTTTTCGAGAGCCATAACTCGCGAGTCTCGAGTTATTTCTCTTACACTTCCCATTCTGGGATAGACGCTGTGTTTGGCTTCATTTATTGAGGATATGGCTCGATATGATGTCTGTATAAGTCACATCACGGTCGCCGTTACCTCATCTAGACTGGGATGATGGTGGTGAGCAGTGCTGAGCTGCACCTCCACGAGATGTGTGCACATATGATGTATGTCAAATCGAAAATAGGATTGGATGCATAGCTTGAATGCATTGTATATCTGACCAAGTTTGATCAAAACTCAGGTAGAGTTCATCCTCGTGTCGACGATGGGAGGCGAGAACACTATGAAGACTGGATGGCTTGTCAGATACGGCTGTTACCTATGTTCAGCTACCACGACGTTGTCAACAGCATCAAATGTGCATGTTGAGATTGATTTGTAAAATTCAGTTGATTGCCTCGTCGCCTGTCAAGGACTGCATCAGCTCCATCCCGCTCCGGCGGCGGCGCGGTGCGGCTGTATCGGTATGGCTAATGCACTGCAAGCCTTCTCTATTCGTACCCAACCAGCTTTTCGCCGAGACACGGTGGGGGCTGGCTGTATTTATTTTTGAAACTTTTTATATTATTATTAAATCAGCTTGCCAGCTTGTCAGAACCTGGTTGCAGCGGTTGAATCGCGCACCTGTAGGCTGTAGGACCTTGTCTGGCAAGGCCCTGCAACCCACCCAGCCCACCAACTGCGGCCGACGTCGGCACAGCCTGCAGGGCCAACATGCGAGTGAGCCCCAAAACGGGATGGCCATCAAAATCTCATGGCCCGACAGCTGCATAGTTGCTTGCTACATCATACCTATTGCAGAGACGACGATACCGCTCGAACCCAACTTTTTCAATGTACGTGACCAAAGCCTCCTGAACCTGCTGGACAAAGCAACACCATGGTCCCCGTCTTAAATTTTAGCGCCCAATGCTGCCGAAACGGAAGAGCGAGCCGTGGGAAGCCGACCTTGAGTCTTGACCGGTACCACAAGCTAACGAAACAGCGCAGCCTCAACAAATCGGCTACCTACGCGCGTATTCCACCATCAGCCTCTCTTCCCGACAACTCGACAGCTGTAATTCCTCGTTACATTTACAATTCTTCGACTTTCCGTGGCCATGTCCACCACAGCCGGGTAAGTCTGCTCCGCCGTTTGCAGGAGCCAAAAGCGCACCGCTTCTTCCTCCCACCCCGACCCGAAAACAGCCACGAACCACGAAACAATGAAAGAGCGTCCCGGAAAGAATACATTTACTAACCAGACCGCTCGTGCAGCGCCTTCATCGCCGGCGGCATAGCGGCCTGCGGCGCCGTGACCGCCACGCACCCGTTTGAGACGGTCAAGATCCGGATGCAGCTGCAGGGCGAGCTGCAGACCAAGGGCCGGCAGCCGCACCACTACCGGGGGCCACTGCACGGCGTCGGCGTCATCGTGCGCAACGAGGGTGTCGGCGGCCTCTACCGCGGCATCGGCTGCGCTTACGTGTATCAGATCCTGCTCAACGGCTGCCGCCTCGGCTTCTACGACCCCATGCGCCAGGCGCTCGCGTCGCTGTTCCTGCGCGACGGCGCCGCCCAGAACCTCGGCGTCAATATGTTTTGCGGCGCCGCGTCGGGCGTCATTGGTGCCGCCGCCGGCTCGCCCTTTTTCCTCGTCAAGACGCGTCTCCAGAGCTACTCGCCGTTTCTACCGGTGGGCACCCAGCACACGTACAGGAACGCGTTCGACGGCATGGCGCAGATTTACCGCGGCGAGGGCCTGCGCGGCCTGTACAGGGGTGTTGGCGCGGCCATGATCCGCACGGGCTTTGGCAGCTCCGTCCAGCTGCCCACGTACTTTTTCGCCAAGAGGCGGCTGATGCGGCACGCCGGTATGGAGGAGGGCCCGGCGCTGCATCTAGCGAGTAGCGCCGTCAGCGGATTTGTCGTGTGCTGCTTCATGCATCCTCCTGGTATGTGGGACAGATGGATATGCAGCGATGAAGAAGAAGAAGACGTAGCTAACTTTGCTCGTGTGAAACAGACACCATCATGTCGCGCCTGTACAACCAAAACGGTAACCTGTACAAGGGCGTCCTCGACTGCCTGGGCAAGACGATCCGCACCGAGGGCGTTTTTGCCATTTACAAGGGGTTCCTGCCGCACCTGGCCCGCATCCTGCCGCACACGATCCTGACGCTGTCCCTGGCCGAGCAGACCAACAAGCTGATGCGCAAAGTCGAGGGCCGCATCCTGCCCATGCTGGAAAAGGACACGAACCGCCTATAATGTTTTTGAAGCGTATTTCTGAGACTTTTTTTCCTTTTGTTGATATACATATACATGCAATTTCTTCCTCTAGATGGGTTGAGTTTTTTCGGCTTGCAGATAGAATATTGGATATCCTGGGACGGATTGAATGTTTAGAGGAATTACCAGAGCAAGTCGGAGATTCCTGGAGTTTAAAAAGAATACAGAGTTTAAAAGAAGACAATTTTTGGTTATTAAAATGCCAGATGCCGATTTTGACTATCTAGTTGTACCTGTTTAAATGCGCCGCCCTTATTCTATTCTCATGGTCTCGTAAGATGATGTCGTTACTATTTGTGATGTCGACTCAGCCACTGACGGAACGTCTACAACCATAACACAGCTTGCCCTTGAGGTTTGCGGCCGCCGAGTCGCCAGAGTCCCGTCCCAAGTCCCCCGCCCAGCGGTCATCGCCCGACTCGTCGAGCGTCATGCCGCAGAGACGGCAAAACGCGCCACCCGCCGCGCGGTCCAGCTTGTCCGCCGTGCGTACCACATTCGCCACAATGCCCGCGTACGGGCCCTCGACGCCGTCAAAGTACCGCTGCATCACCTCTTCAATGCTCACGTCCCTGTGCGAGACGACCTGGCTCCCGCTACCCGCCAGGCCCTCCACCAGGCCCTCGTCCTTCATCTCGGCCAGCGCCGGAATCAGATCCACGTATCCGACGAGCTCGTTCTTGAGCACCTCGCGCAGAGGGTAGTACACGGGGAACGAGGAACGTGACGTCTCGTTGCCGGTGGCGTCGTACGTGCAGACGGTCTGCGGGCCGTCGCCGACTTGTCCCGGGACGGAGAAGCCGCGCCCGTTGGCGACTTCGGCGAGGGTGAGCGCCGCGAGCGCCGACGTGCTGTGGCCGAGCAGCACGACGTCGTACCCGCGCGTGCGCGCGGCGTCGATGAGAATGTGGCGGATGAGCAGCCGCAGGACGTCGGCGCGCGAGGTGACGGACGGCAGGGCGTCAAACACGCGGCGCAGCTTGTCGGCGTCGCTGCCCCCTGCATCTCCGTCCTCGACGCTTGGTGATGCTTCATCAGAAGGCATCAGCGTCGACCAGTCGACCGTCTTGAGCGCCATGGCCCTGGAGAGATGCACGCAGTCAAACGAGACGTGCGGGTATTTTTGGCGGTACCGGGCCAGCAAGCGCCGCGCGGGTGTGGTGTCGTCGTCGTTGGTGGCGGCGGTGGACAGGTCCGTGTCGACATGGAGGATGAGCGGCTCAAAGGCGCTCGAGGACTGCTTGGCGGCGTGGTGGCGGGCGCTGTCGTCGAGCATCTGGGCGAGGCAGGTCGACGAGACGCCAAAGGAGAGGCCGGCGAGGTAGCGCCGCGGGGCGAGGTCAGCCGAGGCGCGAATGTCCTTGTGCATGGTGCCGATGCTCCTGCGGAACTTGCCGACGACGTGCTCGACGTAGCAGTCGCTGCGTGAAGCATTGGTCAGCGTTCGTTTTGGGGAGGGCCTGAGATGTACATGGGGTGGTGGGTGGTGATGGAGGGGCAGCGTTACCGGCATGTGGCGAGATTTCGCAGTTTGTAGGGGGCATTCTCGACCTTGCACCGCTTGCAGGGCTGGCCGGGCGGAGCAGCAGCCATTATGCAGAGTGATTCTGTATTTGGATCATGAGCAGACTGCGTCTCTTGTGAGAAGAGATGGCCGGTACCGTAATGAATGATTTTTCACGAGGTTGACGAGTGATGGGGGAAAAAATTTAGCCCACTTTGCCCCTCCATGCAGGCTGTCCAGATCGGGCAATCATGTATTGTAGATTAATGGGTATGTACATGCTGTTCTTGCAGTAGCCAAGTTGACAAGGTCTCGTGAAATCCGTGGAATTGGGGTCTCGGACTAGCTAAAGAGAAAGAGAAAAAAAAACAAGAAAGAAAGGGTTCTTTGCATCTGAAAGGCTGAGGTTTGCCTTGTGGTACATAGCCCGTCTGTCAGCCTACGGGAGAGGCAGATGACTGCCTCGGCGACACAGTGTGCTTGCGCGTGGTGGCAAAGGTACCGTAATTGATGGCGCCGGAGGTTATGCAGTTTCCATTTTCCGTTTTTCCGTTTTCCCTAATCGACCTTGACCTGCATCGTGTTTGTTGACCAAGCACTGGATATTTGTTCTATTTCTATTTTGCACTGCCCGGCTGCGGCCATGTTAGGCCGGTTTCAGAGGGTACCTGTGACGAGGGCTGCAGGCTGCATTGCTGCATGGCACCCCATGCAACCGGCTTGGTCTGGCAAAACCTAAAACACGGGACGACGCAGGGAGGACGAAACTCAGATGCTGGTGGGCAGGCAGCGCGAGTTTTGCAAACATGCGAGGGTTGATGTGTGCATCTTTTTGCGACTGGGAGGTAATTATTAATGCGGTGATGGCTATTTGGGGGAGGGGGCTACTAGCAGTACTTCGTACGGTGTACCTACCTATAGAATCGTACTCGCATTGCAGCCTGTAGGTACCTAGTTAAGCATGACGTCAAAGGCTGGGCCACCTTGTGAGTGGTGATGTGGTCTGGTCTGGCCATCTGGGTCAGCCGCTGGCCGCCTTTGTTAAAGCGCCGGTAACTACTCCGTACCAGACAGGATTCGATTCTTTCAATTGTTTAGGTATTTAGTGGCTGTCCTGCCCTCCTTACACTACGGCGTCAAACTTCTGACAATACTAGTACTGCAGAAACCCACCGACCCATTGCCAACCACTCAATACTCAATTCTCCCCATTCCTCAACGCCCCAGACCACACGCGATCCCTTGGACCATTTCCCAAAATCATCAAGGCCACCGGCCCTGCAAAGGATTGAGAAATACCGCGTCCACCCAATCTTTGCGCGTCCAAATCTATTTTTGGCCAACGCTTATCCGTGGACCATCACCTTTACGGTTTACCTCGCCATCGCACGTTATGCAAACCCATCGTGCATGAGACGCCCCATCGCTCACAAGCTTCAAGCCCCGGTTCTTGGAATTGCCAGGGGGTTGATCACAAGTTATTATTAGTACGATACTCTTTTGCGGGTGCTCGTCACAATAAATTTCTACATCAATTATACCCCACGCAATCTCGCTCCTCTGTAATATCCCTTATTACTGAGCTAGGCGCATCCAGCTAGCTATTGACCATTTATTAAGCAACAATCGACTGACCGTCTCTCAGAGTCGGAACGGCAACAAAAAAAGAACAAGATTCAATCGCAAAAGAAAAGATAAGACGGATTTGCTCCAAACATTCCCGGCGCCGAGCACGAGTTGCAATTCTCTCTTGTCCTGCAACGGGTTCTTCGTTTGAACCCTCGTTTGACTGCAGCTCTCCATCTCTTCCCCTCGCCTTTTGTCGCAACCGCCGGTTCTACTTGTTCTTCATTTCAATTCATGTCCAGCCATCAATCATCTCGAACCACCGAGCACAAGAAGATACTTTGAGCCCAGACCACGCCAACTTTCAGTCGACAAACACCTCGCCTCCAAGGCTTGCGCCAGCAGCCGCCCACGCCGCCACTTGGGTCTATGGCGCTCGCAGATCCTATCGATATACGTCGACGATCCTGCCCCTGACACTCTATTCGTATTTCCCTTTTCCTCACAGCGACCACTCTGTCTGTCAACAATTCAACTTTGGCACCATCTTTCCTTTCTTTCCTTTCTCGTCTTTCCAAACCCTTGCCCCCTTCTCGGTACGACTCGACACCAACAATCGAGGCGCTGGTCTGCTTCCCCGTGCGACCCCGATTTTCCGTCTCGTCTTCATATTCAGCAGCCTGGTCATTTGGCATCAACCCACCATCCGCCAAACGACATTTCGATAACTCTTTCTTTCTCATCCCATCTCCGAGCCCACAGCCATCATGGCAGAGGTTGCGGCCCTGGCTGTGCCGCAGCAGCTGTCCTTCGCACCGGACGCGATGAGCCCCCGACCACGGCAGAATAGCCGCCTCAACCTCGACACCTCTCTCGTCAACAGCAACGGCTGCTTCGAGTTTGACCGCGTCATCAAATCCGGCTACGTCGAGAAGCGCACCAAAACAAAAGTACGCTCACCCCATGACCGCATCTCTTTGCACCATGTTTCCTTGCACCGCCCATGCACCGCCCATGCTAATCCCCTTCCCTCTTCTGCAGCAATGGAGGCCCGTCTATCTCGTCCTGCGCCCCGACCACCTGTCGATATACAAAAACGAAAAGGAGACCAAGCTGCGCTACCAAATACATCTCGCCGACCTCACCGCCGTCACCTTTCTTAAGGACCCGAAGCAGAAGCGCCACAACGTCTTTGGCCTCTTCTCGCCGTCGAAAAACTTTCACCTGCAGGCGCGCTCGCCGCAGGACGCGCGCGAGTGGGTGGATCTGATTCGCAGCGATGCCCGCCTCGAGGAAGCCGAGGAGGAGATGCTGCTCGCCAGCCCCCCCGCTCATGGTCTCTCCCCGGCCGCCGCGCAGCTCAACGGCATGACCAACATTGACGAGCAGCTGCACAGCCTGCAGCCCGAGCGCCTCCTCTCGAGCTCCCCCGAGACACTGAACCCGCCCGCGCCGGGCTTCCTGGGCCACCGCGACGCCTCCGTCGTCGACTCGTCGGGCGGCGAGATCGCCTCGGGCCACTCTGACCTCTCCGACACGGACTTTCAGCGCATCCGCGGCGGCTCCATGGAGAGCCAGCTGTTCCCCGGCCACATCGAGGTTGGCTCGCTGCCGCACGCTGGCCTGCCCTACCGCCCCACGGCCCACCGCTCCGCCAGCCAGGTCAGCGTCGCCAACCAGGAGCAGGAGATGGACCGCGTTGTCTGGCAGGGCTGGCTCTGGCAGCTCAAGAGCAAAGGCGGCGTCCGGCAGTGGAAGGACGTCTGGGCCGTGCTGCGCCGCCGGAATCTCATTCTTTACAAGGACGAGTCCGAATACCTCGCCCAGTGGATCGTCCAGCTCTCCGTCGTTGTCGACGTCGTCGATATTGACCCCATCAACAAGAGCAAGGAAAACTGCCTGCAAATCATTACCGAGGAGAAGAGCTTCAAGTTTTGCGCGCGCAACGAAGAGGCCCTCGTCCAGTTCATCGGCGCCTTCAAGAGCCTAATTGCGAAGCGCAAAGCCCTTGAGTCGAGACTGGCGGCGTCGTATTCCTAATAATGGCCTCTGACCTCTGACACAACTGTTCACTTACCCACACTTGTCCATCTATCCCTTCACAGCAGCCTCCTCGACGGCATGGCACTCGTTGAAACTCGTATCTGTTTTATTACCCTTGTTTTGCCTTTTTTAACGACTTTACGACTACAAGCGGGCAGCGACCATTCTCTCTCTTCTTCTTTTCGCGCCTTTGTTCTTCTTGTTTCGTCTGGCGGCCACTAGCGGCGCGTCAATGCCATTACGGAAGCAGATTATTCTTCCACAACTGTTGTGCTATTCTCTTTCTTTGGCTAATGGCCTAGAGAAGTTTCAAAAATCGGATGGCGTTTTTTTCCTTTTTTTTCCCCTACTCGCTCCATGTTCTTTTCTTTTTTACAATGTTTATTACCCCTGGATGGAGTTGTGTACAAAGATTCTGGCATTTTCTTTAGCTCACCGTGTAATTTTATATACGCCCATGAGTTGACTGACGGTTGAGTGAATGTCGTACTGACGTATGGGACAAGATTCCAAACCAGACGAGGTCTATGTAGTGTAGATCCGTTGGCGATGCATAGATGAAGGACAGTGTGCAACAACCTCGTCGCTTGCATGCAGCACGACACCACCCGGGGCCAATCTGCGCTGATCCCCGACGCGCACCAGACTCGAACCCTGCTCACCGGACCGCAACCTCGCTAGTTTTCATAGCCACATGGACGGACCCCTCCCCTCCAACCAAGAAACTGACAGGCTACAGCTGGGTGAGCCTGGCACTGAGCCATCGCTGCATCTGCAACTAATCGTCTTGGCGGGGTCCCGGCTGGGTGTGACCCGAGCAGGGATTTCCTGCGCGATTGACGAAGCGAGTCGCGACACAGCTCGGACTCATAAGAGGCCCTGGACCTCATCATCACCAGCCATGAATTTGTGACGTGCATCTCAAGACAAAGTACAGCGGTACCGAAGCTTTCAAGCCGGCGTCGTGACGATTCTCGACAACCACGTAGTCCGTGAGTGGTAGGAGTGCGATCATACGACGATATAGTCCGGGAGTGGCAGGAGTGTATGCGAGTATATACAACGTCAATGACCTGAAACATGAAGAACAGACTTGTGCCTATGCCTTACGATTCAAGTCAAGAGCACGTCAAAAGGACGAAGCAAACACGGTACTTGAAGATATGTTTGACCAAGTTTCAGACTTTCGATTGATACAACTAACCATTTGCCAACTTCCAAAAGTATACACTCTGCACCGACTGCACCATTGCCCCTTCAAAGACAAAAAAGAATAAAAAATCCAACGAGCATTCCGGAATAATACAAATGCCAAAACCTTGCAACTCCAGATCTGTCCACAAAGAAAAAAAAAAGAGAGATGTAAAAAGAAACCCCTGAGCACCTAGCTCAAATGCAGAATCCGGAAAAAGCATGCGTCCCAACGCCGCGCAAAATAAGGCAACAACGCACGCGCTCACTCACATCAAGACGTGCCGTCTCTGTTGTCGAGGCCAAAAAAGGCAGCGTCAAAATCTTCATTGCTCATCAGCTCAAACGTCCCGTCGCGGTCATTCATCAGATCATCAAACGTGTCCTCACCCATGCCACCACCTCCGCCGCCTCCGCCTCCGCCGCCAGTGCCGCCGAGGCTAAAGTCAAAGTCCATGCCGTCGGCCTGGCTGGTATCGTTTGTGAAGAATTCTTCAAAATTGGAGTCGTTGGCGGTGGCGCTGTCTTTGACAGGCTCCGTCTTGATCGCTTCCGTCGTCGTCGCGGGCACTGCCGCGCCACCCATGTTGCTGCCGCTGGCGTTGGCGGGCTGACCATTGGCGGGCATCATATTGTCGAGCGAAATCATGGAGTCGCCGGGCGGGAAAGACGACATGTCAAAAGAGCCAGGGCCAGTCGTGCTCTGGCCTTGTGAGGCGTCTGCGGGCGCAAGCGAGAACTGCATGTCGGTAAAGTTGGAGTCGGCCATCATGGGTGCTTCGGGGGCCGCGGTGACTTCCGTCTTGGCAGCATGGTTGGCTGTATTGCTGTTTGTAGAGTGTGTATTGTCTTCCGTCTTGACCGTATCGTCGCCATTCGTCATATTGCCGGCGTCCATTACCGGGAAAGGCGCGAGTGCGGGTTTAGTGTGGGCTAGGATCGAGGGCGGAGGCGGGGAATCGACGTCGATGGAGATGGGTTGCTTAGTTTGCGCTTCGATGGGAAGGGCGGGTTGCAATTGCTGCGGCTGTCCCGTCGACTGGTCGGCCTGGAGCTGGTTGAGATCGCGCAGAATGACAGACTTGGCTTTCATCTAGATGAGGGGCATTTAGTTTCGCAGCACAGCAGGGCCAAGGCCGAGGCTGGGGATTAGGTATCGTACAATATCGCTTTCCAGGTCATCGAGAGCCTTGTGAAAAGCGTCGATGGTGAGGGGCAGTTTCGATTGTGACATGCCTTGGGGTAGCGCGAGGTTTCCCTGGCTATCCCTCCTGGATGCGCGTAGAGCTTTGCCAGTTTGCACGAGCTAGAAACACAGGTCAGATTCTGTCAGGGGATTGTCTGATTATGCAGAATCCAATTTGGATTTCAGACGTACCACATCGTCGAGTAGGGTCTGTAGCGCATCGAGGGGATCTCGTGGCTTGGGCGCGGCCATGATGGCGGGCAGGAGTCGCAAACGGTGAGGCTGATCAACTATCGAGGGGGGTATGATGGGCAGGACAAAGCGCGTAGCAGATGAAAATTGATCTAGGCAGACATGAGAGGATAAAGGAGGCGATTCAAGCAAGGAAGAAGAGAAGAGAAGGAATAGATTGGCGAAGAAGAGAAATAATCAAAGTTTAGTGGCGGTGGTGCGCCCATGAGGAGCAAAGGAACAAGGCGCTATTTAGGAAAGGACGCGGCTTTTGGCTGGCTGGGCTTTGGCTGGCTACCTACTTTTGCTAGGTACAACTCTTGAGTCCAGCGCTGGGCCAGCAGTCAAGTCAGCAGGCTCCGCAGTCATGTCCCCAGCGCATTACAGGGGGCTTGAAGGCCGAGATCGCTTCAACATCAACAAAAGGCACTTCTGAACCCCTCTGACAGCTTGTTAAGAGCTTGCATGTGGTGCAAACATGTCGTGTCACTCTATGCCTAATGTGGCATTTTTGTGTAATTCAGTCCACGGTGCTTACTGGTGCTTCGATGACATCAACAGCATGAATAAACCACTAAGCCGTTTACCGACATGGAACCAAAAGGTATAGACAAAAATTCTTTTCCATATAACTCTGACATACTCTTCATTCTCGAGTAAAACAAGGGAAAAAAAACAAATATCCATAACCAGCGGCACCGCAAAGTCACTCCGAGGTGGGCTGACAATGTGGTTACCCCCCTTAGAAAAGAAAAAGAAGTAAAAGAGCGAAAATAAAAGGGAAACTCAACAAGCCAACAATCGACTTTATTCTTATTTGCAATGTCCGCAATAGTCACACTCTTCGTCGCACGCCGTATAGTCAAGAGTTTCATTGTCCAAACCGCGCCCGTCAGCCTGTTGCTCGTCAGTCCCATACTCAACAATCTCGCTTGGTTCAAAGTCATTCGCACTACACCAAGCACACTTACTTTCTCTTCGCTGGATGGCTTGACAGGGCTGTCAGTGGCGCCGTGGCTGAGCCATGCCTTCCACCTACTCTCCGTCGCCTTGGAAAACGCTGGTTTCACATCGGCCGTCTGTGTTCTGAAGCAGAGGCCATCATCGCCTTCCTTGCAGGTAATCTCCATCCTTCCATCTTGAAGCTCACTGGAAATGTCCACAATTCGTTTCAGGAGCTTGGCGAAACTTGCGAGCTCCTCTCTGTTGGTTTCTTCCCACTCTGCCACCTCCGCTCGCACGTCGCGGATCTGAATATCTCGAAAGATACCATAAGTATGATATGCGAGAATCAACGTTGAAATCTGCCGAATCCAGAGTCGCGGCAGCTCGCCAGCAATGATAGCGTCTTCGTCGTCTTTGCGCTTAATCGAGCGGGTCTTGAGGTCAAACACAGCGCCTTGCGGAACCAGGCAGCCCGCTTCGGAGATCTTCAGGGCGGATTTGGACGAGTCGGGAGCCGTTCCCGAGATGGAAAGCAGCGCGGCCAAGTCTTCAGGTGTGTTGAGCTCTTGACCTCTTCTTGAAAGAGCCTCCTTCTTGACCCTTTCCCCAACTTTGTCTGGGAGGTATCCGTCTCCTTCGAACCGCACAAGGCACGCCAGACCACCAAACTGGTATTGAACAACGCGCTGGTGTGAGGACGAACCGCATGAACAAGCATCCCATGTAGTGTAGCTCTCAGGAAAGGTATGACCATAGCCGCGAATGTCGGAAAATGTCTCCAAAGGCGACTTTTCACGGCGAATCAAGTGCACCGTCTTGCCCAGCCTCTCGACCAAGATACGAAAGGTCACCTGTGTGCCCCGTACGAACCGAAGGAGTTCTCCGAGAGTAGTACCACAACCAAAAATGTTGATATTCCTCACTGCCATAGCATCGTCAACGGATGGGTTCATCTTCATGATAGCCTCGACCGTGGGCTCTAGTGGGTTGTCGGGGTAATGCGCCGCATTTCGATCTCGGTAGTAGATGCCGGCATCATATTTGAGCGTTCGGGGTCTGTCAAGAGGCGTCCATTTGGGAGGCATCCCTAAAACTCTGATTACTCTTGAGTTGCGACTTGGAGACGCTCTCTTTACATACCTGGTACAATTATGTGCGGGTCCTTTCCTTCCAGCCAGTTGAAGGATGCTACTGTCTGAGTCCCAGTGATCCGAAGAAGCTCTTCATCACTTTCCGTGCTGCTAGAAAGCTCGCTTCTTGAGATTTCTTTAAACACTGGCCCAAATGGAGCCTCTGGTGTCTCTTCGGGAACCACGACACGAGACGCTGCCTTATGGCGCGGCTGCCAATGCTTAGATCGCTGACTGGATGGCATACTGATGATGACTTGATTCGGAACCAGAAATGCCAAGCAAAGACAGGTTTACTGTCTTGCAAGAGATATTACCAGAAAATTGGGCTGGAAAAGCGGGACAATATTAATGACGGCTGGGTAATCAAACAGGCGCAGGTTGTTCCCTGACAGGCTATGGCATGCATGCCTTTCTATGCTTCTGTTTGCATGTAAAACAGCTTTCAAAGCCAATAGAACCATCTCAAAGGGCAACCTATCTGGTAAGATGGTCCTGACACACGCGCACCTGATGTTTATCATTCACCCAAGATTGGGTAGTGAAACAAAACTAAAATACAAAGGAACAGCTGTGTGGCGGAGTGCACCTTTGCGGTGACGGAGGCCTGTTGCGTTTGCTCGGGTGACTGCTCGAACAACACTGGAGCGAGCATTGGTATTTAATTCTTGCGCACAACAAAATGAGAAATCTAGTCACTCCAAAACCTCAAAACCTCCTCGTAAGAAATTGGAAGAAACTTTGCTCAACCATTTTCTACGGCCACCGCAATGAAAGGCGACGGTACTCGGGTCGCCCGCCTCAAAAAAGCCTTCAGAGACTTTCTCAACGGAACTCGATCGGTTGCCGCAACTCGCGATGCTGAGCTCTTCCTCGAGGCTTTGAGAGCTCAGCCTTCATCATCAGCATGCCTCGAACTCGTTTTAGGAAGCTCGTCAGGACTTGCTGCTATTCACAAGAGCGTGAGAGCTAGTTCAAACCTCCCGTTCATCTGCTCTCATGTGTTGCCCTTTGTCCAATTTCTGAGCCAGCCGGAAGCAAAAGCTATTTGTGAGGGCACCCTACTATTCCAAGTTATCAATGCTATCGTCAACCCCCCTACTGCCTGGAATGCCATCCTCGGGCATTACGTTGCAGGTGGCTTTGGCGAAGAAGAGGTCGAAATATTTGCATGGCTCTGTTCTGAGATTGTCATGCAGACCACGGCAGATTTTGCCTCAATCGCTAGCGAAATAGAGTCAACTCTGCAGAGTCATTCATTTACAAGCCATACTAGCTCCAAAGTCCGACAACTTGGCTACCGGATTCAGAAAATCTTTCAGATGAGAGCTTCGTCCGGCACCACCAGTACAGAAGACCTGGAGGGCCCCGGTGGAAGACACGATAATGATTTTGCAGATTTTCGCAAAGTATCCATCTACCCAACCAGAGATGAGCTCTCCTCAACTAGGCAGCCATTCTACCGTCGTGCCGACGAGGTCGCCAAATCTGACCCAGCTGAGAGGGCAGGCAAGCATCTCGATAACCAGTTTCGCCTTCTTCGCGAGGACATGCTTGCCGAGCTACGAGAGGATCTTCAGAATGCCATGGGCCAAAAGAAACTGAGACGCCGCGTACATGTACTGGGGGATCTTGTCCCTGTTGGCATCGACACGGGAGATGAGCGCCGGGGCCGGCTCTGCAACCTTCGTGTCCGTGTCGGTTACGGACTCGAGCAGCTGGCCAACTTTACAGCCGGCCAACGCAAGCTCTTCCTGAAAGACAACCCAGGCCTTTTGCGTCACCAATCTTTTGGGGCGATTCGTTGCGACGATGCCATTATTGGGTTTGCCCTTGTGGTCCGCAACAACGATGACCTTGTCCGAGACCCTCCTGTGTTCGGCCTGCAGTTCTGTTCGTCTGATACCATGGTTCAGGTCATCAAATTGCTACCCAAAGCGCGAAGCTTACAATTCTTGGTCATTGACACTCCTATCTTTGCATATGAACCTGTTCTCTCACGACTCAGAAAGCTTGTCGAGCTGCCCCTGGAAACGCAGTTGCTGCATTGCTGTGAAGACGTCGTCGACGAGCACTATGCGCCAGCGAAGCTCTTCAAAAGTCTGGTTCAAAAAATTCGTGCATCGAGCTCCGAAGCGAAGGTTCTTCGGCTCGGTGGTAAAACATTCTCTTTGGATGAAGCACAAGCTGATGCTCTGGCTTCAATCATAGAGAAACCATTGGCGATTATTCAGGGTCCACCTGGTAAGTTAAAGAAGTGAAGCAAATCGACACACTGCAACCGGCCAGTTTGTATTGGTATTCCCTATAATCATTATTGGCGCTGATGGTTTCGTATAATAGGCACGGGCAAGTCATATGTTGGCGCAATAGCCGCCAAGCTGCTCCTCCAAATTCCACGCGCTCGGGTTCTTGTTCTGTCGTATACGAACCACGCTCTCGACCAATTCCTCGAAGACCTTTTGAAGATAGGAATTGAACAAGACGAAATGACACGTCTTGGTTCCAAGTCTTCGGCTGCGACAGCTTGTCTGTCATTCAAGAACCAATCCCGTGAGGACGGTTCACGACTGACAAAAACTCAGCACACGTTGTTTCGTCAACTTGGACAAGAACTCAACCAGCTTAGGACCTGCATCGGAGAACAGTTCGATGGAATCGACTTCGATCCATCCTACAGAGAGCTTTTGGATTATCTCGAATTTTCGGACGATGTTCAGCTACAGCTCTTCTGGAGGGCATTCCAGATACCGGAGGAAGAAGATGGTTTCCAAATGGCTGGGGCCAACGGCTCCGTGATGGAACCGGACTATCTTCTCCGTCGATGGTGCAGGGGGAAAGAACCTGGAGCAATTGCAAATCATATACCTCCAGAGTGTATGCCTATCTGGGCCCTTCCAATGGACCAGAGGGTTTTCTGGAGGGATCAGTGGGTGGGGGCTATCCTGGAGGAGCACCTCGAAGCATTGAATGGCCACATTACACGCTCCGATGATATACAGCGGCAGATCGAGACCCTTTTCAACGAGTCCAGACGCGCATTGATCAGGAAGAAAAGGATCATTGGATGCACTACCACTGCTGCGGCCATGTACTCGTCTCTCGTTGAGGCAGCCCAGCCGGATTTCATTCTGGTTGAAGAGGCAGGCGAGATTCTGGAAGCCCACATTCTTGCCGCATTGAGCCCTTCAACCAAGGGTCTGATACTTATCGGAGATCACAAGCAGCTCCGTCCAAAATGTACAAACTATTCGCTGAGTGTTGAAAACGGTTCGGGGTACGATCTCAACAGATCAATGTTCGAGAGGCTCGTTCTGCAGGGATACCATCACAGCACCCTCCTTCGGCAGCATCGTATGCATCCTGATATTTCCCAACTTGTCCGCTTCATGACATATCCCGATCTCTTGGATGGGGAAAAAACCTTCAGCCGGCCCGCGCTCCGTGGGATGCGCGACAGGGTAACCTTTGTCAACCACAGCCATCCTGAAGGGGACATAGGTGACCGTGAGGACCGCTTCGACTCTGACCAAAAGACGAGCAAGCAAAACAGGTTTGAAGCAGAGATGATCCTCAAGACTGTAAAGTACCTGGGACAGCAAGGCTACAAGACAGAAAACATGGTAGTCTTGACACCGTATCTGGGGCAGCTGCGACTGTTGCAGGCGATGCTGAGTCGAGAAAATGACCCTCTACTCAATGATCTCGACTCACACGAACTCATCCGAGCGGGCTTGCTCACAGTTGCTGCTGGCAAAACAACCCGCGGCCGACTTCGCCTATCGACAATTGGTGGGCTTCCCCCTCCGACTCGAGTGCTTTTCATGCTAACACAGTGACAGACAACTACCAAGGCGAGGAGAGCGACATTGTGATTGCTTCACTTACTCGAAGCAACAACCGAGGAGATATAGGGTTCATGAAATCCCCCGAACGACTAAACGTCCTCTTGTCCAGAGCGCGCGATGCCATTATCATGTTTGGCAATATGGAGACCTTCCTAGCCTCATCGCAGGGCGAGCTTTGCTGGGTACCCTTTTTCAATGTGATGAGAGAACATAACTACTTGCAAGACGGACTTCATGTGTATTGCGAACAACACCCAGATCGATCCGCAGTGCTATATGTTCCTGAGGACTTTGATCTCAAGTGCCCAGATGGTGGCTGTTCTGAAACGTGCGGTGCTGCCCTTGGCTGTGGTCTGCATACATGTCAGAGACGGTGCCACAGCATAGTGGACCACAGCAAAGTCAAATGTGACCAGAATCTGAAAAAAAAGTGTGAGAAGCAGCATTCCTATCAAGTCAAATGTGGCGAGTTTCATGCACGCTGTCGACACTGCCTGCAGGAAGAAGCAGACATGGCGCGACGCGCCCAGAGAGACTTGGATATTGAGAAGGACAGACAGGCCAAGCAGGCAGCATACCGGCAGGAGCTTTCGATTATTCAAGACGAGATCGAGAGTCTGAAGCGACAGAACAAGTATCTCCAGGAAGAAGAGTCGCAGTCGCGCAGCATGCAACAGCTCCGCGAAGACCTGGCTGCTTTGAAGGAGACAAAAAAGCGACAGGAGTCTATGGAAAAGTCTCGACAGGCATTGATTCACCAAAACGAGAAAAGCGCGGTGCCCATCCAAACGATATCAGATATTGCACCTGATAGCGCACGCTACGAATGGGAGCGCATGAAACGAGACGAGCTTGCCAACAACGCTGATATAGATACGCTAATGAGCATGATTGGCCTTGAGAGCGTGAAAATGTCTTTTCTTGACATCAAGTCCACAGTTGACACGGCTCTGAGACAAGGAGTCTCGACTGAGAATGAGAGGTTCGGATGCAGTCTGCTCGGGAACCCTGGCACCGGCAAGTACATCAACACCGCGCATGGTCGCCCCAACTAACCGTCTCGTCTAGGTAAAACGACTGTGGCCAGGATTTACGCCAAATTCCTCACAAGTTTGGGCGTCATTGCAGGTAGTCGTTTCGAAGAAGTGACTGGCTCGAAACTTGCAAACATGGGTGTCGCCGGGTGCCAGAAACTTCTCGACGATGTCTTGAATGCAGGCGGCGGTGTCGTCTTCATTGACGAAGCCTACCAACTTTCCTCGGGAAACAGCCCCGGTGGATTGGCTGTGCTGGACTTTCTTCTTGCCGAGGTCGAGAATTTGCGATCTAAAGTCTGCTTTGTCCTCGCAGGATACAACAAGCAAATGGAGTCCTTTTTTGCCCACAATCCTGGCATCCCGAGCCGTTTTCCTCTCGAGATGAAGTTTGACGACTACACGGATGATGAACTGCTTCAGATCCTCGAGCTCAAGATTAATTCTAAATACGGCCATCGCATGAAGGCAGAGGACGGGCTGCGAGGCTTGTATTGCCGAATCGTAGCTCGACGACTTGGCCGCGGGCGCGACAAGGACGGTTTTGGAAATGCGCGCGCGGTTGAAAACTTGCTTGGCACGGTGTACCGCCGACAAAGTGACAGACTACGTCGCCAACGTCGAGAGGGCCCTCGGCCAGATGATCTTGTTCTCACCAAAGATGACCTTCTGGGCCCGGAACCGTCAAATGCGCTCTTGAAATCTGCGGCTTGGGCCAAGTTGCAGGATTTGATCGGCCTCAAATCTGTCAAGGAGTCTATCCAGTCACTCGTCGACAGCGCCAAGACCAATTACCAGCGTGAGCTTAACGAGGAGCCGATCATAGAGTACAGCCTGAATCGTATTTTCCTTGGAAATCCAGGGACAGGGAAAACCACAGTTGCCAAACTTTATGGACAGGTTCTCGTGGACCTTGGTCTTCTGTCAATGGGCGAGGTGGTGGTCAAAAACCCATCAGACTTTGTCGGAGCTGTGCTGGGAGAGTCTGAAAAGCTGACGAATGGCATTCTTGCCTCCACGGTAGGCAAAGTACTCGTCATTGACGAGGCATATGGACTATGCGATGGCGGTGCAACTCAAGGAGGCAGCTCTTCAAACCCTTTCAAGTCTGCCGTCGTCGACACCATTGTCGCCACTGTCCACAGCACCGTTGGCGATGACCGATGCGTCCTGCTCCTGGGCTACCGTGACCAGATGGAAGAAATGCTCCAGAATGTTAATCCCGGGCTCAGCAGACGATTTCCGCTGAGCTCTGCGTTTACATTTGAAGACTTTAGCCAGTCAGAGCTAAGTAGCATACTCGACCTAAAGCTCAAGAATCAGGGCTTCGGAGCAACGCCAAAGGCCAGACAAGTTGTGCTCGAAATGCTGGATCGAGCACGCAACCGTCCAAACTTTGGCAACGCTGGCGAAGTCGATATACTTCTCAACGAGGCAAAAAGCCGACATCAAAAGCGCCTGACTGCTGGCAAGACGGCTCGCACCTCGACGCTCGAAGCACTGGACTTTGACGAGAACTACGAGAGACATGAGAGAGCAGAAACAAACGTTGAGCAGCTCTTCAGCGATACCATAGGGTGCGAGCGGCTAGTTGCCACTCTCAAGGGATACCAGGAGACGGCTCGAATGACAAAAGCGCTCGGGTTGGATCCAAAGGAGCAAATTCCGTTTACCTTCCTTTTCCGTGGACCACCTGGGACGGGAAAATCCACCACAGCGCGGAAGATGGGCAAAGTGTTTTACGACGCCGGATTTCTGAGCGAAGCTACCGTCCATGACTGCTCCGCCTCAGATCTTGTCGGGCAATACGTCGGCCAGACAGGCCCAAAGGTGAGGCAGCTGCTTGATAAGGCACTCGGGGCGGTGCTGCTCATCGACGAGGCGTACAGGCTGCGCGAGGGACAGTTTGCAAAGGAAGCGCTAGATGAGCTCGTCGACGCCATCACGAAAGAGAGATACCGCAAGCGTCTCATCATCATCCTGGCCGGATATGAGCGTGATATCAATGGCCTCTTGGCCGTCAACCCAGGCCTCACGAGTCGCTTTCCCGAAGTCATTGACTTTCGCAGCCTGGATTCGACAGAGTGCTTCAATTTGCTAGCGAAGAAGCTAATCAAGAAAAAGGCAGACTTGGAAGCCAAGGGCAACGGGCGCATGCATGTGGACTGTCTAGAGCAACCGTCCGCCGAGTTTCAGACAGACATGTATGCGCTGTTTGAGTGCTTGTCTACCCAAGCGAGTTGGGGAAACGCAAGAGACGTCGAGACACTGGTAAATGCAGTGTTCCAAGCTGCTATGAAAGCAGCCTCGAAGCTGGAAAACGTCATCATTACGATATCGGAGGCCATTGTGAGGGCAGAACTGGAAAAAATGGCCAATGAGCGACAAAGCCGCTCAAGCGTACCTACGGAGAAGTCCACTGGGGGAATGATGGACGCCTTTTTGCAACTGTATCCGGATGCCCAGCACAGACTGCCGCCGCAGCTATCTCTAGCCCGAGCGAGTTCTACTGCGCAGCAGAGCAAGCCAGCCCTGAACCAAGAATCCATCGACGAATCTGCCCCCAACGAGCCCGCGGCACCCATGGTATCGGCTGATGCTGACGGGATTCATGGCCGTCTCGCTATCCGCGATGTGGGTGTCAGCGACGAGGTCTGGGAGCAGCTGCAGCTCGACGCGCAAGCCGAGCAGCAGCGCGAGGTCGAGTATCAAGCGAAGCTGCGGGCGAAGAACGAAGCGGCCGATGAGGCGCTACGGGAGCGCATCATAAAGGAGCTAATTGAAGAGGAAGAGAGGCGCCAAAAGGAGGCCGAGATGAAGAAGAAGTTGGAGGGCCGCTGTCCTGTGGGATACCACTGGATCCGCCAGGAGGGCGGGTGGCGTTGTGCTGGAGGATCCCATTTTGTGTCCGAGATGGAACTGAAGAATTGAGAGGAGATTGACGGGAATCGTATTTTTTTTGTGTTTGTTTGCGACTTGACGGGAGTATCAAGTTGCTGAGAGCAGACGTGACAATTGTATTGAAAAGGATTGGTTCGCCTGGGGTATGAGGCTTCATAGCGCGAGTTGATGTGCGTACTGAACCATGACCTCTATGTTTGCGATAGTTACATTATCATCTATTGTAATTTATGTTCATTTCTTCTACCTTTTTTATGCGTATTCTTTCATCTTCATAAAGGGGTTGATTCCAGACCCAAGTGCGGCATGATCAAGCAATATGCTCGTAAAAATTTCGCTGGCAATACACCAGATTTACATTTTTATGCTTTCTGCAACGATTGCAAATAGGTACTTTGTGCTAGCATTTATTAGGTGCTTTCACCGTGTGGCTGACGCCTAAAACGTGCTAATCAGATTAGCCGGATTTTCCCCGGTACAGTCGCGTCGGCGCAATTACGCCCAAAGATTTTATGAGAGGCCGGTTTGCGATTGAAACCTATCAAGGAAAACCGATTTGAACGATCCCATCAACCTAGCATCATACAATCTGACACCTTTACATATTCGGTCCCAATAAGCACGCCTACACTTGCATTGCGGCCTCGCACACCTTCCCGCCGCGGCATGGGAAGAGACCCGAAGCGATACGTGGTTGCGCTCGGCGCTTTTTACGCACTCTTCCAACTTGCTACACAAACCTCCAACCCGGCTGCCTTCTCAAATAGACTCTACAGTAACTCGCTGATAGCGAGCACTTTGTCGCCATGGCGACCACAAAAATGACCAAGAACCAGATGAGGAGGGCCAAGAAGAAGGAGCAGAAAAAGACCAAGGCAGAGGTGCGTCGCATTGGAACATTGCTCGTCCCTCGAGATTGCATTAGCTCACCTATCACACAGAACGGTGACAAAACAGAGGAAACTCCCAAAGAGCCTGAGTTTGAGACGAAACCGCAAGAGAAGCCGGAGGATGCCTCCCAAAAAGAGCCTGCTGTCCAAGTCGAAGTGGACTCTCTAGATGCGTACGACGACGATCCTGCATTCGCTGCCTACAAAGAGATATTCACAAAATTCAATGTCAATACCGGAGATGATGCCTCCAAGAACGAGAGTCAGGAGCAAAAAGGCACAGTGCTTTACAATGACGATGACGATATCCCCGACGAAGACCAACAACCAAAGCTGTCAAAGAAGAAGCGCAAGGAGCTCAATAAGCTCTCCGTGGCCCAGCTCAAGGCCCTCGCCGCCGTCCCAGAAGTCGTCGAATGGCAAGACGTCTCCTCGACCGACCCCCGCGTCCTGGTGCAAATCAAGTCGCAGCGCAACGTCGTGCCCGTGCCCGCCCACTGGTCCCTCAAGCGCGAGTACCTGTCGTCGAAGCGCGGCATCGAAAAGTCGGCGTTTCGCCTGCCGCAGTTTATTGCCGAGACGGGAATTGCTGAGATGCGCGACGCCGTGCTGGAGAAGCAGGCCGAGCAGTCGCTCAAGCAGAAGCAGCGTGAGCGCGTCGCGCCCAAGATGGGTCGCCTCGACATTGACTACCAGAAGCTCTATGATGCGTTTTTCCGCTTCCAGACCAAGCCCGAGCTAACGCGCTTCGGCGAGGTCTACTACGAGGGCAAGGAGACCGAGGTCGACTACCAGCACTTTCGCCCCGGCGACCTGTCCGAGGCCACCAAGGAGGCGCTCGGCATGCCGCCCGGCGCGCCCCCGCCCTGGCTGATTAACCAGCAGCGGTTCGGACCGCCCCCTTCCTATCCTACCATCAAGATTCCCGGCCTCAACGCGCCGCCGCCGCCTGGCGGTGCCTGGGGCTTCCACCCCGGAGGCTGGGGCAAGCCCCCCGTCGACGAGTTCAACCGTCCCCTCTACGGCGGCGACGTGTTTGGCATCACCGGCCAGCACGGCGCTCAGACACAGTCCGCGCAGCAGCTGGACCAGCTCGGCGTGCCCGCCGAGCGTACGCTATGGGGTGAGCTGCAACCGCGCGCCGAAGAGTCCGAGGAGGAAGAGGAGGAATCCGACGAGGAATCCGACGAGGACGAAGCCGGCGACGCCGCGGGACAAGAAGCGAGTGGCCTCGAGACGCCCAGCGGCTACGCCAGCACCCTCCACGGCGACTACCCGCCTCAGGGCACGGAGACGTCCATCGCCGGCGAGATGGATCTCCGCAAGGAGCGTCGCGGCTACGACACGGAAGAGTCGTCCGCGCCGCGCTCCGCCTACACCGTGCTCCCCGAGCGGCAAGTGCGCGCCGAAGGCTTCTTCGGCAGCGACCGCGCCTACGACATGGCCGCCGCGCAGCGGGCGGGCATGCCCGTGCTGGGCGGCGCCGACGAGGACGAGTCGCGCAAGCGCAAGAAGCCCGGCGACGTGGACGTGGCCGTCGACGTGGACGCGCTCAACGACCGCGGCGGCTTGGGCAAGGACGAGCTGCGCAGGCGGTTCGAGGCGGGCGCACGCGAAGAGGGCATCGGCGCGCAGTGGGCGGGCGGCCAGGACGACGACCTGGCCGACATGATTGCCGAGGAGGGCCGCAAGAGGCAGCGGCTGGACAGGGAGCGCGTGGAGAAGAAGAAGGAAGGGAGACGGCACTGAAAAGAGTCCTTCTATTGGTGACAGACAAAGGGTCTGCGTGGGACCTGATTTATTTTCTGTTTGCGTTTGTATACAGTTTACTCATGGGCGTTCAGGATGTATCAATGTAATCAAACCTTTTACCATGGGGAAAATAAGACGAGTGAACATGCCAACATCAAGTGCAAGACCTCTTTATATCTGCGCGAGGGTCGTATACTTCATCTCATGCAGATTATATTATAGCGAATAAGCCATATTGCTGCCATGTAAAGAGAGAGGCTGATTATATGCAGATATATTGCCCAACTGCGGCTCGCCGTGGCCCAGCCGCCTAGATATTCTGAAAAATAGAAAACACATCGCAGAGGTAAAGATGGCCATTGGGATTCCGTGTACAAATCCCACCCACATCCACACACCTCTGCAGTGCGGTAAAACGCAACTATTTATGCGCGCAGTGAATGATATGCCATTGTAAAAATACATGCGAATAAGGCTGTTGTAGTAGAAAAGTCACTTTTTTGCAGAGGAGATTCGCAACAAAAGCAGCACTGTACTACGTCGCCGAGGATGCGCACGCATTACACGTCCATTTGCGCTCCGTCACGTTTACGACCGCGGTCTCCTTGATGCAGTCCGAGTGATATAACCTCTTTTGGCAACGCTGTGGTGCGTAATCAGAACAAATGACTTTTCATGTCTATACTGCAAGAGCGACATACCTTGTTGGAACACACTAGCAACCGGGGTCCCCTTACAGGGAGCTGGCATATCGTGCATCCGTTGCTGCTCTTGCGCACGTCAGTCGCCTTGGGCGCTGTCGCGGCCGGCTCCGTTTCCGCGGGCAGAATGGCATTCGCCACGTCCATGGTCCGTAGTGACCGGGCCTGGTTGATGACGTCGAGAGCCTGCTTGATGGCGTCGTCGGTCAGTACCTCTCGCGCCAGCAGCACGCTCGCATGCTTGCCAAACTCGCTCATGCGTTCGTCCTTTGCCACCAGCCAGGCCGCCTTTTGCTGGACAAACCCCAGCCAGGCGCGCGGCAGATACGCGCTGGACGTGATGCTTTGCTTTAGAATGTAGCCGTCCCATTCCCAAATGTACTCCTTTTCGGACGGCGTCACGTCGGAAAAGTCGGCAATGCTCTCGCGGTGCTTTTGAATGAGCCACGTCGCGTCGTGGTCCGGAGAGGGCACCCGATCGCCAGGTTTCAGCAGCGCTTTGCTAATGGGGTGATATAGCGGCTGCGAAATCTTGGGAACCACGACCGTGTCCTTCTTGGGTGGCTGCGGCCGTCGCGGCAGAGTTGTCTTGCTTCCAGAAAACACTGGCTGCCTGGGCACAGGTGAGCGAGACGCCATTCTGTCAATGGAAGATCGTGTCTGCGGGGTCTTGAGTAAATCGTCATTTGCTTCAGCAAGGACGCGCTTGGTAACCCATGATCGATCTCCGTCGACAAATGTCTGCAGGTTAAAAGGTTGCGCCGTCGGCCGTATCTGGAAGTTTTTGGACGGTGATAGAAATGTATCAGACCGGCGATGAGAGACACGAATCTCTGGCCCCTCACTCGTGACATTGTATCGAAACTCGAAACCAGGATGATATGTTTCTAGATGCAGTGATAGCTGCTCAAAAGACTCATTGTATGAGCCACAGGCTACGCATCGATTGTAGTCGAGCCGCATAGGCTGTTCCAGCGGCAATATGTAGGAAACTGCACCCTCCGTCACTATCGCGTCTGTGTCGTGCCGTGTTATACGTTCCTTTCCACCCGCCTGGTCGCTTAGAACCTTTAGGTTGTATATTTTATTTTGTTCCCTTCTTCGTAATGACCTAGAAGGCGTTTTTTCGCCTTCTGTTTGCTCGTCGTCACTGCGCACATGGCCTTGCAGCCCAAAATTACCGTTTGTATTGTTGATGGGAATTGTAAACTCGTCGCCCATGGTCGGAGATTTGCCGTGGCTCATGTCAGAATCCGGATCAATGGCAGTGATACATGGCATCGAATCTTTGTCGAGGCGTCGCAATGCGCGGAAACCAGACGACCAGCGCAGGTCAACGTCCACGACATACTCTGTCAAACTGTCGGGTTTGTCTGCTCCTTGAGGAGCTGAAAGTACCAGGGGCTCCTTGAGTTTGCCAAAAATGTCGTAAAAGCGGCTCCTGAGAATGATCTTACGCATGTCGCTGGGGCTTGCGTCTTGCAGCGCAGGCAATGAACCGAGATCGCTGGCACCCAAAGGAGGCCAGACGCTGCCACTAACGGCCTCGAGTTCAATGAGAAGCTCATATGCGTCAGATAGGTCGTAGGAGCCATCATCGTCCCTGTTGACGACAATGGCATCGCGTGGCACGTAAAAGGGCCGTGCCATGTGCACTCTCGCGATGTGATGGGGCCCGGCAGGATTTTTGAAGGTAATGAGGTCGCATCCTTGATTCTGGCAGTGAAGGACGCGATGCGTGCCCTTGGTGGCATTGCTGAGAGTGATGCGACAATTGGCCTTTGTAGTGGTGACGTGGCTGGGCGCGGTGCTAACTACACTTGTGCGAACCTTTTTGGAATCTCTGTGAGAGACCTTGAGGACCTCTATGCGGAGAGTGGAACGTGTGTCGGATGTCTTTGGCGATACAATGAGGTGGTCAACGTCGAGCGACTCGGGCGTGGAAACACGGCGTCGCTTGCGCGGCGGAGCAGCGGCTTGGCCATCGCCGGGGAGCTGGCCGGACACAATGTTGCCCATGAGCTCGGCTGAGTTTTGCCAATTTGTAATGCCCTGTAGCCAGTTGCGTTGTAGAAAGGGCCCTTTCCGCTGATAAATGTCGTTCAGCGTCATTGCGATGCTACGGCTGCCATGAGTAAACACGCTCTGTTGCGCTCGAGCCTGGCCTTGGCGTGGCAATCAACGATGGGTATTTTCTTGGTCGCAACTGAGTGGCACAGAGAGATGACGAAGAGGATTAGCCTAGAAGCACGCGGTAACGCGGCTCATTGTGATGGCAAGGAGCTGCCAGACAATTTGGGCAGATCTGGGGCCCGCGGTGGTCTGTGATGGTCTTGCGCGCCCGTTTGCTGGCTGAGCGAGTGGTGGTCGGCCGAGCGGCGTGTCTCAAACTGGAGACGGACGCTGACTGGATGCGAATGCCTCGGCTTTTATTTTTGAGTCGATGCAGACTTGTCAAAGATGATGCGAGGGTATTATGAGGCGCGCAGGCAGAATCGCAGCTGCCAGACGCGTGTTGGATTGAATGTTGAAGGCATTGCCAGGCGAAGAGACGGGCGCCACATAGGAAGAGGCCCAAAGCGGCTTAGCGTAGGTCGTTTTTCAAAGGGGACCTCGACCAGTGACATGTCTTGTGATGCGATGTAGCTCGTATTGCAAGTCACTGGGAATAAGCGCTGTGTGTAATAATTGATTATAATAGGGACATGAAATCCTTGGCAGCTCAGTTTAATTTTAGAGCTCCCATATGCTCGGCTTTTGCTCAGCTTTTGCTCAGCTTTTGCTCAGATGCACATGCGGCTCTTATCATCGAGCGTTCACAGTGACTTGTAGTGCTCGAAACGCAGGTACCTAGTAAATACCTACCTAGGCGGAGGGGCCTGTTTTTTGATAGGGCACCCTACCGCTCTCCGTTTATAATACGTTTTTTCCCCGTGTAGCAAGCCTGTCAGGCAATAAGAACGTATCAAAAATCTTCTATGTTTTTCCTAAGCCGTGTCAGAGCCCTTAATAGGCTTGCTACACGGACAAAAAAGTCATTTAATTACAGACGGTATCAAGGCCGTGTCAAAAAATACCCCCCTCGCGCGTAGGTACCTCTAAATAGCGACTGGTAGGCGCCTGTGGAACCCTGCTTGCTTGCCTGCTTGGCCCCACCCGGAAGTACCGATACGTATCAAAGTCCCTGTGGCACACTGCCGTGACCCCACTATCGCACGCGAGGCTACCAAGGTTGTACTTTTCGATGCCACTGTCGCCCCGCTGTCGCCTGTTGCCTTGCATCACCCAACTTCGCTATTTATTTCCAGCAAAAAAGCTTTGATGCGCCACCCGCCACAACATTCTCTGGTCAAGTCCATGTTGCCAATTCAAAGCAGTCTAAACTCGACCATTCAATTGTCTTGCCGCATATTACGTTGATCGATGCTTTGCAGCTAGTCATTGCCTAGCCTTTTGACAATCGGCAGACCTTTGTCGCAAGCCGCTGAACCCTCGATCGGGTCCATATCCTCAACGACCGCGCATCCCAGTCTGTTAAAGTCCCAGTCGATGCACAGCAGAGCCTAAATTGTTCGCTATACCGTCCCGTGCGCTTACATGAGGCCCTCTCCAGCGCCATGGCTCGCACCCGCAATGCATCGCGCTTGTCCACTCAGCACGCCTCTCCGCAACGTCAGAGCCCGTCGCGCAGATCTAGAAGCCGCATAACTCAGCTCACAAATCTCTCCACAAGCTCCGAGCTGTCCTCTGAAGACGATACAAGCGATGCTGGGAGTCAGGAATATTCCGAGTCAGGCGCAGATGAGACTGCAACAGCCTTTCGCATTCCGGTCCGAAAGACAAACACGACTCGGTCACAGCGCACAACGAGTCAAGCTGGGACTGGGGAGAGAATCACGAGAAAAACATACAAAGGCAGTACGAGAAGAAGCAAGACCCCTCCGAAACGTAAGCGAGAAGATACTAGCTCCGGCCATTCGAGTCCCTCGAAACGATCCCGACAGTCACCGAAGAAAGAACGAGAACCCTTGATACACTCGGGCATCATCCCGGATTGGAGGGACCCCAGAATTCCTGCCGAATGCTGGTCCGACATATTCTACTATGCAGCTTCTGATGATGTTCCGGGTGGCCTTGCTAGCAACTGGCTGCTTCAAGTCGCCACAAGCTGCCACTTCTTCACCGAGCCAGCCCTCGACACGCTCTATCGCTGTCTGACTATTCGGCATTCAGCAAAGGCCAAGAAGCTAGCAAGTCTTCTGGAACAACCCGTCTCCGAAACAAAATTCAACTACCGATCTAAAATCGAAACTTTGCACCTTGATATCCACGTTGTGCCCACCACTATCCTGTATCAGCTAATCCACCCGCTCCCCCGACTCCGAGAGCTCATCATTTACACACCATATGATCAACCCCCATACAGAGAGCTCGAAAAAAGTATTCGCCGGCATTATTCCGCAAATATCTTCCAAGCCCTCCTCCCGGGAGCAAACGATGCGACCGAGGCTACTCTGAAGCCGTACCATACACAACTGAGGAGCTGGGAATGGAGCGGGCGCCTGATCGGCGGCTACGTGGATGGGCTCAAGGACATCGGTCGCATACACGAGCTGCCATCCTTTGCTACTCTTTCACGCGTGAGCTTCACAAACTTTCAGACACCGTCTCTGCGCAAGCGCTCGCCCAGAAACGATGATGAGGCGGCGCTATTCCTCGACCAAGACAATGCCCACATTGAAGCCATTGCTACATCTCTCACTAAATTGCCATCACTAACTCATCTCGTATTTGAGTCATCCACCGTCATGAATGACCACATGCTTACTCTTTTACCGAGAGGCTTGCTTCATCTCGAGCTGATCAACTGCTGGGAGATTCGCGCTTTTGATCTTGCAGCCTTCCTACGAGACAAGGGTAGTGAGATGCGCATCCTCAGCCTCCATCACAACCAGTCGCTAGACTTGGGGTTCCTGACCGATCTCGCTGATACATGCCCCAGGCTGCGCGAGCTAGACATGAACCTCTCATACTACAAGCTTCATGAAGCGGCCACTGACTCGGATCCCATGTACGATCAAGCTCTGCTGCCTGATCAGGTGCCTCGATGGCCGCCCAGCATCCGAGTCATCAACATTGAACATATTCGTGACTGGTCCGTCGAGGCGGCGGTCATGTTCCTTCAGACCCTCATTGACAATGCGCACAACTTGCCCAACCTACGTCACCTCTCGGTCAAATCTATGCTAGACATTCCATGGCAATCTCGCGCCACAATGCGCACCGCCTGGCGTGACAAGATGGAAAGGGTCTTTTTGCGACCATCTCCCGGGCCTCCGCGAGATTTTAAATCGCTCCGACCCGAGACGGTTGAGAAGGATTCCAAGACGACACCCCTCGCATCGTTCGAAAAGCGCAGCTCACCGCCCACGGCACCGTCTCGTCGCAGCTCCAGAATTGTCGAGCACAAGACTACTTCTCCTGACAAACGCAAGTCGTCACTGCGCCATTCTGATGGATTCAAACGACGCAAGTCCTACAGGGAGCCGGATACGGACGAAGACGAGTTTCCCGACTGGGAAAGCTCGGATTCCGACGCCAGTCGTGTTGGCAGTGGTTCTACTTTCTCAAACGCTCCCATACCGGTGCATGGCCTGTGCAAGACTGTCAACATCATATTCGACAACCAAAAGGTGCGCGAGCTGCAGTACGGCATGGAGGACTTTCAGACGGACAATGTCGTGTCCGACGATGAGTGGAGCGGTGACTACGAATCCGATGATTCCGTCCTACAATTTTGAGCGCTATTGTATTAAAATGATACACTGTATACTCGCGTCGCATCATAAGCGACCGGTGTCGAGTGCAAAAGTTAATGGCACAGCTTTAACGTGTGAGATGGTCTAGCATTTTGTTGCTTTGCAAAAGGGCGAAACGAGCAGTTGCGGAATAAACGAACACAGAAGGAATGATGCAGATGAAAGTATGAGCTCTATGTATTGATACCCCTTGAAATATAAGAAATTTGCTTGACAAGGTTTGAGTGTAAGTGTACTGACTGATGCATGATTATCTGGGTTTGGTATCCCGTACTATTGAAGTGTTGCAGTTCAAAGAGAGTTCCACATGCATGAGTGCTCAAGCAGCAGCAGACCAGTAGTTATCAACCAATCGCTCACTCTCTCACTGCCATCACCCGTCCAAATCGATCCATTCCAGATATCCAGTGCCATTCAGCAATCTGCTTCCCCACGTACATCTAAACGTGTAGGCGCTCACATAGCCCTGCCCATGTCCATACCGAAACGGCGCTGACAAGGCTGTTGGTGGTCGCGGGCGGCGGCGGCGGCGCGACGTCTGCTGCTGCGTCGGTGTCTGCGGGGGACGACATGGCGTTGTTAATGTCGTGAGAATGAATCGATGATGATGATGATGATGTTTGGATTGTTTCTTTTAAAGGGCTTGGTAGAGTTGTAAGAGACGACTGTGGCTCGTCGCACGCAAGTTAAGCAACTGCTGGGGGCCGGCCGGATTGCAGGTTCCGAGTCGGCACACTCCCATAACAGTCGGTCGCGAAACACCGAGACGGCCTGACTACAGGTCCCGTTCCCTATTCTCACTCACGATGTCGGTAGAATCCTCGTAGCCCAGCTATCTTTGTTGACAATTGACCCTGTCTCGAGCCGAGGCTCGTTGATAATCACCAGCTTCTAATTATTCCTCACTTCTACGTGCCTGGGGAGGGCAAACACGAATTTCTTTTTCATTGACCCATCTATTTCGCCTCTGGCTTCTGAGTATAATGAAAAATGAATCTCCAGACTTTCGAAAGACTGCTGTCTACTTTCGTTCTCGAGTTTCGGCGCTGCTAATGCACCACTGCCGAGAAGTGTGTGTGCCGAGATATCGGTGTCTAAAAGAGCCGAATACCCAGAGCAACTTCCTCACTCGTCGACGTCGGCATCTGATTAGTCGTGTCCTTATTAATATGAATTCCTCTGGTCACCGACGCCCTTTAGCAGTTTGATTTGATTTGCCGATCCATAGCTCGCTTCGCAAATCATAATTTCATGTTCTCGACGCGCCGTTTATCGGCGCGATTGTGTCTTCTCTCGCCTTCAATGAGGGGATGCGCGCGTGTTCCCAAACGCCTTCTCGCTAATTAGGTTAACCAATCCGAAACAAGATTATTCAAAGTCCATCGTACAGTGCATCCTTTCCAAGCCACCTACTAGAACGCCGCGCCGCCCGTGCCCTCGCCCGCGAGATTCTTCATGCTCTTCTCGCTCAGGTCACTGCGCAGCTCCCAGGCGGCCGCATCTCTCTCGAGCCGTCCCCACATGGCGAGGCCCTTACGCAGGCGCTCATGCTTGACGCGCAGCTCCTCGCGGATTTTTTCCTCCTCGTCGCGCAGTTTGCGATAGTGCGGCTCCACGTCGCGCGAGACGCCGAGCACCATCGGGAGCATGCTGGGGTCTAGCTTGCCGCCGGGGATCAGCGGCGGCATCGTCGACATTAGGCTCTGCGCGAGCGTCTGCCGCGGGCCGCTGCCATGCTGGGCAGCGGGCCCCGTCGGCGGGTTGAACGGTCGGCCGTGCGTCGGTGTCGAGGCGCCGCCCTGGCCGCTGATGGACTGACTTCGTGGGCCGGTCGGGATCCCGGACGAACTAACCGGCGTCGAGGGCCCCGGTGAAGGTCCTGGGCGCGTGGATGATTGCGACCAGGCGCCACGAGTGCCGCGCGACTGGAACCCGCCGCGGCCAGAGGGCACATAACCGCGTGGACCGGAAGGCACGTTTGTAGGACTGGCTGTGTCGGGCATGCCGCTGGATCGTGATGAAGGAGACTCGAGTTGGCCACCGCCTGATCTTGGGCCGTTGGGCATGATACGCAGTGCGGCAGGACCTCGCGGTGGTGATTTGATACCGGCGGGTCCATCTCTGCCCGGTCCGTCAACATAGCGTGGCGAATGGTCTCGAGATTTGTACGGCGAGCGAACCCGAGGTAAAGGGGATGCCCTGCCAGAAGCTGGTTGTGAAGGAATAGCGGAGGATACGCCCGAGTCTCTCGGAGGCGGTGATCGTCGATAGGATTGATATCGATCGTCTCGTCGTGGGCCTGGAGATCGTGATCGTGGCCTGAATCCAGATGGTGTCGTCGATCGGTCCGGCCCACCTCTAACAAATGGCGAGCGCGAGCGTCTTCTATAGATACAGTCAACAAACAAGCCCTCGTAGTGGCCATGAGCGCATCGGTACCGGAACTTACCTATCATCTCTGCGATCCAAGTCTCGGTCCCTGTTGTCACGCATTCTGTCGCGCTCCCATTCCCTATCTCGACCATCTCGACCTGTGTCTCTCATTCGGTCCCTCGCCCAATCTCGTCCTGGCGATCTCGGGGGCCTGTCTCTGTCAAATCGCATTTCTCGAATCGGCGAGGCCCTTCGAAGGGGACTTCTTGGTGGCAGCGGCGATCGTCGACCGGGCGGTGGCGATCTGTGCACAGGTGACCTGCGCATCGGCGAGCGCGCTGGCAGAGGCGTTCGTGACGGCAAAGACAGCAGAGGCGACCGCGTTCTATCCCGTCGTCTGGGGCTGTCATGGCCACCACGATCTCTCGAGCGATCGCGCCTAAACCCAATGCTTCTGGATCTGCGACGCGGCACGTATCGTCCTGGCACATAACTATCGGAGCCACCCGGGCCGCTGCCCATGCCTGGGCTGCGCGGGCGCGGAGGAGGGCTGCGCGCTCTTGGACTCCGGGGAGGGCCTCTGTCGCGAGACCGCGCCGGGCTCCTGGCCCGCCTCGGGGATCTGTCACGGGGCGTGGGACGCCATGATTCGCCTGCGCCATATCTAACGACTTCGCCGTCGTCGAATCTATAGCCGTTTATCAGTCAGTCGAGGTCAGGGGGGCGGCGCCTCTTTCGCCAGCGTGGCATTGGCTGCTAGAGATCGCTCGCGCAACATCCTTGGAATAGAATTGAATGCAGCGCCAATCATGTGGAATGCATACCTTCGACCTCGATCTCTATCTCGGTCCATTTTGACAATTTGTGCGAGCTGCGGGCGGATGTTTAACATCAGGAGGCAACAAGCTGCATAGTGGAAAATTGCACGTCAAGGGTGACAGCGGCCGTCGCTGGACTGTGCGCAAGCCGCCTTGGCACAGTGCCCCCCACAGTACGCTGCCTCGAACATCACCAACCAGCCTTGGAAAAGATGCAATTTACAGTAGTAACAAAATCCGCATTTACAAGTGACACCTCGAGTCTAGAACCAAAAACAGGAGAGAGAAAAAAGTAGCAAAGTATACGAGTGATCTTCTCCCCGAACCAGCAAGCCAATACGCAGTGCACCAAATCAGTACTCAAATTTATTGCAGCAACTTCTCATCCTCGGCCATCTCTCCACGGGTATCAGCAACACGTTCCAGGACCCATCTCTGCGTCTCCTCCGCATGCGCGCGCATCATCCTATTCAACCCGGTCGCTTCACTTCGGACCACAGTGCCGAAGCGGCGTTTCTGCACCTTGCGCGTCAGGTCATGGTCTGACCAGCAGGCGTGGTTGCCGGCAACGTAGACGCGGGAATTTCCCTTGTACCAAGATGAGAGTTCTATGTCAATGTCAGATTTGATTGGGCGCAAGCTGCCTGTGACAAAGTTGACGACGCCGGATACTCTGGCTTTGCAGTCTGGGAACAATTAGTAAAACGATGCCAAATTTAAAAGGGTACAGAGCGGAGTTACCTCTGTTGATGAGAAGCACCTTGACCCCGAGGTACGCGTCTCCAACACCCATCAGGAATATTTCCTCGGCGTCACTGAGTTGCAGAAAATTGTCCCACAGATAGCACATGAGAGACTGCATCTGCTCCTGGATTGCCCGCTCTTTGAAGCCCGGGATGAAAGCCTCCATATCCGCATCCTGCGATACGTAGGCTGGAACATTTACATCCATGACTGCAAACTTTTGTCCAACAGCCCAGTCGATATATTGTGTGACGCCATCCACTACCCAAGAGTTGTGGCTTTGTAGAGATCCATCAAGAACGTCAGGCTGCGCCAGCAGCTGTGGCGGGTCGTGGATGATAACCAATATCCGCCTAGCATCTTGTAGATTCGGAGTTATCAGTACTTGATTCTCAAACGACTTGGAAATTTGGTCGCGCTGCACGTAGAGCGGCACCATGTTATGTTTGGCTTGCAGAGCCTGCTGCTGCGCGCTGCGGATGACATCATGAAGACGGTCTCCATTGAGCGACTGCGTTTCCGGGACATTGACAATACCGGGACGCATGCATTCCCAGTAAGGAGCTTGATGAGCCTGGACTTCAACCAGGGTTCGCGCGGCTTCTTTGTTGATCATGGGAACCTTCATACGCGGCGGCGGCTCACTCATCAAAGTTCGTGCAACAGCTACTGCCGAGTTTGAAATAGCCTGCAAGTTGTAGCCGCCCTCGAGGCAGACAGCGACTTTTCCATCGGCCAGAGACATGAGCATATGGGTCATATGGGCGTAGCATGATGGTGTGACGAAGCAGCCGCCCAGTTCGTCTCCGTCGGCGGCGTCAAAGCCAGCCGAGATGACAACTAGGTCAGGGTCAAACTCTTTGGCTATGGGCATGACAATCTTTTCAAAAGCAGCCATGTATTCTCCATCTCCCATACCCTGATCGTGCCACCCAATATTGATATTTTTTCCAAGACCTGGTCCGATGCCACAGTTTTCGATTCCGCCGTCAGGAACATTGGGATCAGGCGACTTTCCAGGATAGAAGGAGCCGTTTTGATATACGTGGATGGAAATGTAGAGAACATTCGGGTCGTTGTAGAAGATGTTTTGGACACCGTTACCGTGATGCACATCCCAGTCCAGGATCAAGACCTTGCGGCAGATGTCAGGATAGTCTTGCTGACAGACACGCACAGCCACAGGTACATTGTTGAAGAAGCAGAATCCCATAGCCTGATCGTACTCTGCGTGGTGTCCCGGCGGCCGGATGACTGCAAAGGCATTCTTGACTTTACCTTCGATGATATTTTTGCACGTGTCGATGGCGCCGCCAGCAGAAAGCAAAGCAGCAGGGTAAGACATGCTACCCACATACAGCGACTCACGCCCTTGATCAAACTGTCTAGTGAGTGCGCGAAGTTCGGCGGAACTCAATTTATCAATGCTTTCAACCCATGACAAGTGCTCGGCGGAGTGTGCGAGGCAGATTTCATCTCTCCGCGCCGGCCGAGCAGGGATCCTCCACATATATTTCGTAGGGGACTCCTTGATGATTCGGGGCAGCTCTGATTGCGGGCCGGTGTATACGAGGCCCATCTGCTTGAAGGCTTTGAAGATTTCATGAATGCGCCTGGGGTCTTCCGGGTGGTGGGTGTTGGGGCTAAAGTCTGCGTTCATATGAAGTTTCATGCGATCATCGTAGCAGCATCCTGTGGGGAGCAGGCCACGACGGCGAAGCAGCTCCAGGGCGACGGAGCTCTCATCAGGATCACTCTCCGATTCGTAGTCGGCAGAGTTGGACGTGCTGCCGTCGCCGTCGGCTCGGGTGCTAGCAGAGCCATTCATGGGCTCAGCTTCCCCCATGGGGTGATCATCACCCTCCATCTTAGCTTCAGCCTTTTCCATATCCATAGGTTCCTAGACAGGGCCAGAGATGGAAGGGTGGGCGAAATGTGCTGCCTTGGTCAACAGTATCGCGCCTCTCTCGCAGACTCATGCAAGCCAGCTGCCCTTTGTATCTAAAATACGACGTCAGCAATATGCTTCTGAAACATGGCAAAAATAAACTTGATAAAGACATAATAAGATCCGAGTTAAAGCAACATGAGCGACTGCTGCTGACGCATCGGCTCTTGGTCGTGGTACCAAAACAAAGTTTGCTGAAGCTGGTGCTCAGAGAGAAGCAGTCGACGCAGAGGCGCATCGCGCAGCTACACGGGCCAAGACCCAGAGGCAGAGATACAAAAATCTGCAGATATTTCCAAAGCATCGAGAAATATGACCTTGGGGGTTCGTGAGGGGGGAAAGAGGGCATGTCAGGCCGCATGCATAGCATACCTATGTGAGAGGTTGCAGGGCGCTACCCAGCGACGGCCGTCAAAACCGCGCGACGGCCAATTGAGATGGTCAACAGGAGATGAAAAGAATCGCGATCGGAAGTTCCTTGCAGATGCAAAGGCGGCGACGACGAGTTCGCTGGGCCGCTCTGGCTTGCGGCGCAAACGCTCAGGATAAGACGTAACACGAGGGATGGGGTGCGAATTGGAGAATGGGTGGCTGACTTGGCCTCGGAGGAAGTTACTTTACTTTTAGGTAGTTACTGGTGCTGGCTGAGACTACAGCGCCAATACGGTGGGGGCACCTTGAGCACCACTGTAAGTTAGCTTTCATGGCAATATGTGGCAGTGACGCCACAAAGGCTTTTATTTTAAATAGTCAGTAGACGATTTAATTGTTTCTACGAGGGATAGAAAGGTCGAGCTCGATTTCATGGGTTGTAGGAGTACAGTTGTCATAATACTACAACGCACACCACTATTCAAACATCTATGCCCAGTTACGTTGAACAACACATCACAAAGCAAATGATATTACAGAACAAAAGACAAGAAAAAAGAAAGCAAGAAATCATTGGTTTTGAGAAGAACAGTCGTTCTTATATATCTGCTCTTGGAAGCTCTCATTGTCTTGTTGAAGCATACGCCGCCGCAGAGGATCATACTTATACCGGTACTTGTTGCCTACAAGTCACGCAACAAGCGCAATGGTTTCAGAACTGATGCATCGTCTAAAGTACATGAAAAGGTTACAACGTAACATAGACAGAAGAAAGCGCGTGCGAGAGAGGAAAATGACGAGAATCGCGGCGGCCTTTTGTCTCACGGTGCCCATCCATCAGTTACGGAGTCTCAGCAGGGACAAGACGAGGGCAGGACGGCTAAAAGAGGGCTTTCGGCACCTCAAGCGATTCGTCATTCTATGTAAGTTCATGCCATATCTTGGAAACCAGCCTTCTGCTTTTCTCCTATACGTGCTCATAGCCACTGGGCCACATGCTGACTCCTGTTCACGAAAACAGACCAGACTGGTAAGCTATTGAAACGAGATGACGGTGTTGAAGCCAACTCAACAGAAGAAAGCGATGTTCCTCCCGTCTCAGAAGCTCAAGAAGAGGGAGTATACCAAGTACGTTGATACCCCCGATACCAGTACTTCGCACAGACTAATCTCAGCTCCTAGTGCCTCAAAAGAGACAACAACGTGTGCGTCTTCACCGGGTCGCGTTCAGTGGAAGCCTGTCACATCATCCCTCGCCTAATTCACAGCTCCGGCTCAAAGATTGCGCTTGCAAGCTCGTGTACCAAAGAGCTGTTTCCGGACTACCCTCCGTCGACGAACCTGGCACAGTTTCCTGCCGAGGTTGATCCCCTGGACCTATCTTACAACATGCTAACTCTGGATCGGACCCTCCGTCAGCGACAGGCGGCTGGCCAGGTGGCCATCCAGTCGATGGGCGCCATACCAGACGCGAGGGGCGGCCGCTTTGCTACCATAGAGCTCAAGTTGCGGCGGCTTCACGTCCGCAGCGAGTGGCAACCCCATGACAAGTTTGAGCTCACCATCGACAACCTGTCCGACATGCTTGGCCAGGATGGGTCCGCGTCGTCAAGCGACGCAGGTCTCCAGGATCGCGATGATGATGCAGTGGCCGACGGCCGCAGCGTCAAGATCGAGATGCTCAAGCCCTTCCTCAAGCACATGGACACACTCGTCCGCATGCAACACACTTGTCTCCAGATCTCGGCCATGTCGGGGGCAGCAAACGCGTGCGCCCTCGCGAGGCCCGAGGATTTTGAGGCGGATTTCCAAGGGAGCCCCTTATTTGAAGGTATTATTGACGATTCCGTATCTGAAAATGATTCTAGACCTCAAGTTGTCAGTTGGTTGGAAGACTTACAGAAATAATACATTTCAAGTACTGCTTGATCCATGCGTTATTAGCGCTAAATATCAGTATTATTGTTCCACTCCTTTTCTCCTGCATTTTCTTTACCACATGGCATTCAGAGTTAGTAACAGAAGTGTATTGGTGTCAAAAAACAACCTATGCTCGTAGCATGGCAGTGTACCCATGTGCTTCAAACACGCTATGCATTTCGTCCTCCAAAAATTCACCATCATCTCCACGCGGAGAGTATCGTGAGAACTGGCGCACCGGTGGCACGCCAGGCGGAAGCGTGCCGTCCGCCCTTCCATCACGCCCATACTCTAAGCGCTGCGCTTCTCTTCCGTCACTAAAGTCCAGAATGCCACCTTCGCAGTCCTCTGGAATGATCGGCAGATTATCCACTAGCTGCCGCTCCTCAAGCACGCATCGAATGACGCCCTGGAGCGACTCTTGATCAAGGTTAAAGGTCGGACGCTGCAGACGAATCTCAGTAATGAGGCGCTTTCGAGTGTAGCTGTAGATATTCTCAAAGTAGTGCATCAGCTCTTCGGGGCTCAACTTGGCATATGTCTTGACGATTCGCGCCCATTTGCTTTGATCGTTCCACATGGCATTGAGAGAATGCTCCCTGCTCACTTGCTCCATCAGCGGCAGAGGATCGTACGACTAGACACGATTTTGTCAGCTATTTGCGTCTTCATCCTTTTATGCTGCCTAGGCTTACCAGCTGGTATGTAGGGTCCAATCGGGGGCAGATGTAGTGCAGAATGACATCCTTCATTGTCTCGTGCAGATCAAGAAGCTCCATGAGCTCTGCAGTCGAGTGGCGCCGCATTTGGCTTGTCCTCACATCGAGCACAAAAGGCATGGGGTGGCCGGCCTGGGGACGCGTCCATTCACCATGGAAGTAGGTGCCATAGAGCCACCATCGGTAGAAAGCGCGCCGGAATCTTGGCAGTTCTTGACCATTCAGTGCCCGGCAGTCTGCTGGGTAATAGAACCATCGCATCTGCGGAAAGAGTTGCTCCCACTGGCGGACCAGCCGGCACATGCGCAGGATAGACCCCAAGTCATCCTCCGTCAGCACCGCGACACCGCTGCTCGCAATACCTGCGGCCTTGCGAATCACTGGGATGTCCGGTCTATTGATTCCTGGGGAGGAATTGGCGCCATGATGCATGTTGCCAAGTTGAGGTCCAATCGTGTAGCCGGTATCGCCAGGAAAGCGCTTGAATATGACCGTGCGAGGCTGGTAGCAAGTTCGGCTATGCATATCCTCATCCGTGGCCGTATAAACTTGGAGCAGCTCGTCGAACGGGCTGAACTCTTTCGACAAGGCGTCGAGAAGGATCATTATTTTGTTCTTGTTGAAAACGCCATTGAGGCTCTTGCAAGTAAGGGAAAAGTTGAAGATGGAGTCAAGATCCAGATGCGAGAATATGTCTAGCAAGATCTCGACTGGACAGTCGATAAGGGCACTTCGCGGGTTGGTATTTGAATTCATGGTTGCGACGTTGCCAAGTAGTTTGGAGGGCAACTGTCTGCTGTCTGGGGTTTGTGATGTTAGGTCAATATAGTCTATCGATTTGTTAGATGGAGACAATTCGTGTCCGATTATCCTTGCAAACCTTACACGGCAACCTTGAATCCTGAGCCTGGGGCGACTCTGATGAATAGCAAGGCTGAACTATAAGTCAAGCGTCGGCAAAAGGGGAATCACCGCCTTTACCAACAGAGTCCAGAAGACGCTGCTCTGGACTGGCACAAGTACGAAGCAGATGCCCCGTAACTCGAGATGGGAAGAATACCGGATTCGTCCAGGAGTAAAGCTCAACTCCAAGTGTTTCCCGTCTTCCACTTATGCAAAATGGATGGCAGGAAACGGTGATACCTGAGCTCTACAGTCTAGACACCCCGGCGTTGGGGCTATAAAAGGAGCATGAGATGTCGTGCGCCATTGCGCTGGTAACAATATGTAATTTGAAAGCTGGCATTACTGCCGGCGACGCTGAAAGATGCATGACGCAAAATGCTCTTTGCTGATCTTGCAGGCGAGGTGCTAGATGATGAAAGTGAAAAAAGAGCAGACTGGCGCAATACGCGTGGGTATAGGAGGACAGTGGACAAGTAGTCCGCATGAATAATACGGTGACAAATACCTAAGCAGCAGGGAAATTGACGCGGTTGCGCGAACAACTACCGGCTTTTTACCGGCGCAAAGCCACATCGGTGTCACCAATAACATCACCGCAATTCGCAACAAGTAGTAATTAGACTTCGAATTGGCCAAAATTCATATTGCACATGTGCGAAATCAGCTAATTCACAGTTTACATCTTCTTATTTTCCTGACAAAAGCATTGCAAAACGCCAACGCCGCGGATGAAATGCAGAGGGTACTTTATGCAAACAACTTTCTCTTGTCCAAGTCATCACCGGGTATTTTCTGTTTGCTTCCGTTGGTTCGCAGACCAAGATCCGACTTGCGTGACAATCTACCAACCGTCTGCTCGACTCTGGCATTGTGGCGACTGGCCTTGGACCTGCGCAGATCGGCGCGGACCTGGTTCGGCGAGACAAATTGCTTGTTCTCGTAGATGATGGGCCCGCCAAAAGAGCCCTCTTGTATCACGATCGGGGTGAGGACGAATCGGGGTCCAATTTCGACAAGGGTGATCTCGAGGTTGTTGCCGGTCGCGGCGGTCTTTTTGCTCTTCTTCTTGGCGTCCTTGGCATCGCCCTCAGCATCGAGGAGGGAACCTTCGCTCTCGTTAATTTGGTAGTTGCGGATCCAGATCTTGCCGTCGACAACGCTAAAGCCCATGACGTGGTCGATGAAAGGCTTAGATTTTCTAGCGCCCTCCGGAACGCCGAATGTGTGGAAAAACAGTTCTTTGATGACTTTGAGATGCGGCTCGGAATCGAAGGCGGCATCGAAGGAGAGAAGAGGCCTCGAGCCTTTTAGACAATTGCCGGTAAAGTGTAACTCCTCCATCGTGTGCACTGCATTAGACCCATTAGTTTGCTGCCAATCGGGTACACGACGCAATGCCACTCACGATTTTGAAGATGGAACTTGACGGTAGGTCCATTGGGAACCTTGCTCAGCCAGATGTACAAATCCTGTCCTTTTCGCGCCTCAAAGAAGAGAACATTGTTGCAGTTGTACAACTCGGCGAGCTCGTTGAGCTCGTTCAGTCGCGATTTAGAGTCGAATTTGGCGTCTTTTCGGCCATGAGGAAGCATGGTTGCAATATCGTTCAACAGGTGGCGATGCCTGATCACTTTTGTGAGCCACATCCTATGCGAAAAGCCGAGCGCGTAGCAAGAGAAAAACTCACCGGTATGTTACGCCGCGAGACGACAGAATCAAGACTCGCTGCTTATTCTTTTTGGGGAGAGAAGAGGAGACATCCTGCTTTTGAGCGCTGCTCTTGGAGAGCGACTTGTAAACGGCGGCCATTGTGTATTGTATTCCGTCGCAAAGTAATCGGCGAGTATGTGGTCTGTCGAGTAAAGGCTTCGCTTCAGAATAGTTTGTAGGCTCACTGCCAAAAATTTTAGGCGGAGCAAGACTTTCTCCGGCCGATAAGAGTTTCTTATCGCAACGCGGGACTACGGGGTACCCTTCATTGCTAATAGTGGCACAGTGGGTGTCTGAGCTGCCAAGTATCCGGTACCTCACTTTGCCGGCCCACTACCGGTGATTGCTAGTAGCGAGCACCTCTCTCCTGACCCCTCCATAGCCGCACAATGTTTGGCTAATATGGCTCCCGAGCGGTCTGAGTGAAAGCTGGCTGCGCCAAGAGGAAACGTAGCGAGGCACAATAATGGTAGTGGCAAGTTTTACAATCGGATTTGATTTGGCATTAGAAGTTTCATTTTAGCTACGAAAGGCGTGGTAGCAATCGTCAAACGCATCAGAACTTGGACAACCATCAAAAAACAAAGGAAAGCCAAAGTGACTGCGCCTTCTACTTGAACAAATTCGAAATCAACGCGGCTGCATTCCCCTGGCAGTACGTCAAAACTTCCATACACGGCGTAATATCATGAGCGCACCGCGGCGAATCTTTTGGTATCTAGGACAAGATATCGAGCTGTGTATCAAGTTTAGCAGCACTTGCCGCCCTTGGAGGCATCGTCGTCCGCGGGCTTGCTCAGCGAAATGTTGGTTCCGGCACCAATCGTGGCCTGCGCTCCGTCGCCACCGTCGAGAGCCTTGCTGGAAACGATACGGTAGATTTCTGCGGATAGAGAATTAGCTTGCACGTCGCCATGGCGGGAAAGTCTGGGTTTCACGCACCAGTGAGAATGTTTTGGAAAGCAAGCTCGACGTTGCTGGCATCGAGGGCAGAAGTTTCAATGAAAGACAGGTGATTTTCGCCTAAAGAAGGAGGTCAGCTAAGCCGATGTGGCGTAGAGAAAGGTAGAGGGGTCTAGGTCAACATACTAGCAAACGCCTTGGCTTCTTCGGTGGGAACAGCTCTCAGGTGTCGCAAATCGCTCTTGTTACCGACAAGCATGATGACAATGTTGGCGTCGGCGTGGTCGCGCAGCTCCTTTAGCCATCTCGTGACATTCTCGTATGTCTGGTGCTTGCTGATATCGTAAACAAGGAGAGCACCGACGGCGCCGCGGTAGTAGGCCGAGGTGATGGCACGGTATCGTTCTTGACCAGCAGTATCCCAGATTTGCGCCTTGATGGTCTTTGAGTCGACCTGGATAGAGCGCGTGGCAAACTCGACACCGATGGTGGACTTGGAGTCGAGGTTGAACTCGTTGCGAGTGAATCGGCTGAGAAGGTTGGATTTACCAACACCAGAGTCTCCGATCAGAACGACTAGAGAGGAGCATGTCAGTGGCGATGCGCCGGGGCAGAATCTATGGCAGCCGGTAGCTGCGGAATCGAATCAGGGGAAGAGAGGTTGTTGGGTGCACCTTTGAAGAGAAACTAGTGGGGCGACGAAGTCAGTACGAGCTGCCAAAAGGACAAAGGGCGATGGAGCGAGAGAGGCGAAGCCGGAAAACGTACATCATATTCGTCGTTGGCCATGGTTACGGTGTTGCGGCGAGAGTGAGCGGACGTGTATGCAGGCGGTTGCGGTGACGTTGTGGTGTGGATGTGGAGGAGAGAAGTCGCGGCTTTGCAAAGGTCCAGTGGGAGGTCTGGTGCCGAATGGGGCTGCCGATGTTGCCTGTGGACGGGTGTCTGGAGCCTTGGTGGTGGGCAGTGAAGAAGGTTGGAGGGGCAGGAAACGACCTAATCAGGGCCCGAGATGGTGGAGGTTTACTTGTTACAACCCTGTAATGCAGTGAATATTAGCGCCAGGCTGACAGCGCACAGGCAAGAATAAGGGCCAGCGAAACAAGGGCAAGGACTCAAAGAAGGGGGGGTTTGAGGCGCAAAATCAACTCCAGGCGGGGGCTTGTCAAGGGGCACGATGAGGAGGGGGGCTGCAGCGGGTTGGGCGGTTGGGCGGGCGGGCACAAGAGGCTTGGCCCACTACCTAACCTAAGGTACACAGTGAATTACCTAGATACGGATACACACGCTAAATAATAAGGACAATATCTTCTTACATACCTATGATTGCGAGTCACTTCGAAGCCGACTGTGCAATTGCGCGTTCCGCCGGCGCCAACCGTGCTTCTCTAGCACTTGCGATGCTAGAAATTCTTGAGCCGGGTACAAGCCATCCCTAGATCATCATAACTATTTAGGGGTTATTTTATTCTGTTGCCTGGTGTCGTCAAAACACTTGGCATCTGCAGCGCTTAAAAACAGGCTTGCAATCGTAATTGGGCGGTTTCTATTTGCGACACTACTTTAGGCAACATTTCACTCCCTATCAATCGCATCATGAGTCTTGTTTGTTTGTTTCGTAGTGACAACGTTTGTCATGGGCTGTTGGTATGGTTGACGCGCCGCCGTGCCTGGCGTTTGTGCGTTGGCTAACCCAACCTTGCATCTGCAGCCGCCAGTCAGCTGCACGGAACCGCCAGCTTCAAACTGCCACTTTTTCCATGCACAACATCTCGATGAAAAGGGATCTTTCCCATCAAGAAGTGATCGCGCGTTTCCGTGCCCTGTCATCGCACAGCATCACATCCGTAACTACACGTCTGTTACTCCCTTTCATCACAGCATCACTGTGGCACAGCACTGCCCTCGTGCAGTCGTTCGCAGACCGAGTTTGCTGTGCCTGGGCCTCAGCTCCAGGCAGCAATAGATTCGACTTGGAGCCGCAATATTACGACGCTGTCATAGCACGCCGTTGATTTTCCAAATGCTAGTAGTGGCAGGCAGCTGTCAAGAAAGTCTACTTAAGCTATCGATCGTCGAAGCGATACGCGGCGCATAAAAATGGCTACAGACGACAGTATCTCCGTTACCTCCACAGTCGAAGACGAAGTTGACCCAGACTCGCTATGGACAGTAAAACAAATCCTCGGCGAGGGTCAGGTTGAGGGCGAGACAAAGTATCTCATTGAATGGGAAGACTTCCCTCTTAGTGCATGCACATGGGAGCCAAAAGAACACCTCCCAGAAAGCCTGCTGGAAGACTGGGCTCAGACCAAACAAAAGCAGCATATGAGCAACGCATCCAGAGTTCATATTGAGGAGTGGCGCATGGCAACAATTCAATTCTATCGAGACAAATATGCTCTCCATGAAACGCGAAACCGCGAACGTCGGCGCCGCGGGTTGAAGAGGGTGCAATATTCAAAGTCACTAGAGCAATTGATCGCCGAGATCAACGCCACTCCAAGTGACCAGCCAAAAGACACAGAGGACAATGCTCCTGCCACTACCAATGCGGCAGAAAGTGTCTCTGTCGATACAGAAGCATCTTTTTCTGCTGACACACCAGAATCTGTCACCACCATTGCAACTCAACCTGCTAGTCAGGAAGCTGACATATCCGAAACCCGCTCTCGTCGCTCATCGATCGAAGACTTATTTTCAGATCCTGACTCAGACCTGGAGATTTCTGCCAACTCTTGGCACGGCGATTCGGCCGATGAAGAAGACGAAGTTGTGACAACATCCGAGTCAAATACTGATTCAAGCTCCATCGAAAATGTGACGATCCAAGATGCGGTGATCCAAGATGTGGTGATCCAAGATACAAGTCAGCGACTGGAACGCCCGCGACAGCTCGCTGGTATTGCCATAGAGCCTGCCGTATCAATAACTCCTGAGAACAACCTCACAGAACACCTGTCCAGCGCTGAGTCCGATCTCGGCAGCGACCCTATGAACATCGATACGAGTGGGAGTACGCCGCCAGCTTCACCTTTGCTCACAAGCCTGACTGCAATGCCTGTCAATATTTCCATCGACGCTTCATTAACCGAGACAGTCCCAACAAATAGAGGCATTCGGAACTCCTGCGAAGAAAAGCTGGCGGCAGAGAAACCGAATGCCGAACAAACGACTAAAACTAGTACTCCGTCTACTCAAGGCACATCTAATCCAGCCATGTCTACTCTACAAAAACATTCTACTCTGCCAGCACAGTCTCGTCAAGCAGCACAGTCTTCTCTACCAGCACAGTCTTCTCTACCAGCACAGTCTTCTCTATCAGCACAATCTACTCTCCCCGCAGAGTCTACTCTATCAGCACAATCTACTCTCCCCGCAGAGTCTACTCTATCAGCACAATCTACTCTCCCCGCAGAGTCTACTTTACCAACCCAGTCTCCTCAGCCAGCACAGTCTCCTCGACGAGCACAATCTACTCTACCAGCACAGTCTCCTCTTTCAGCACAGTCAGCGCAATCTAACAATCCCATCAAAAGAGTATCATTCTCGTTGCCGGGTCTGATTAAACCAAAGAATATCAGCAAAGCCGAACCTAGCCTTTTCGTTTCCGACACCTCTCATAGACGAGTGGCTTTGCCTTCAAGATCCTTCGATACACGTTTGAAAGACCGAGACGACATTGGCGTCGGCCAACCTAAGACTTGCGTCATTGGACCTACCAAAATAACTTGTTCGTTCCACGTCTCTGCGCGGCCAGCAGACTCGCAAATGATCTTCTATCGGGAAATCTTGGAGCTTGAAATCCTCAATTTCTCGCACGTCTGCACCGCTCAAGACCTCATGCAACAGTTGCGTGCTACCGAACTTAGCTCAGGCGTCTGGGTAACAGGAACAATATGCTCTCATCCTCAAACAGATATGTTGGAGACCATCGTGGACTGTCTGAATTCATCATCCTTTGGCCTGCTATGCTACAGCAAAGAGTTCTGTCTCGTGATTTACCCAAGTAAATCTCTTGATTGGCAGCAAAGTCCCCTCCCGACGTCGCAACCGCCAGCGGGACGTTCACTGCGGTATCTGGCGTTTGCGCCCGCGTCGAGTTTCCAAGTCGACGATTTGTCGTTGGAGTTTGATCTACCGTACCCCTGGGGTGTCAGCATTTTTGACAAACAGCTCTACCACAAATTACTACCAAGCAATGACCAGGTGGACAAAACTCGGCCAATCCCGGATAGCCTTTTTCTCATGTTCCCACCATCAGCAAAAGCAGAGGAAGATTTGCTCTGCCGGTGGCTGAGAGTGTCTAAAAGAAACTGTGAGATTCGTTCTTGTGCTGTATCAGGGCACTGGGCAAGGTTTATCGAGGGTTCCAGAGGGGCAGTGATCCTGCACCAGGATTGCATTCAGCTACTGCATCGCTTGCCACAATTCTCGAGGGTACTCCATCGTCGAAACGAAGACTACAATTTTTGGATTTTTCGGCTTCCTTTATGTCCACCAATTTCTGAACCATTGTCCGAGGATGAGTCTATGGAGCAAGTTGGCATTGCTTTGGACTGGGCCTTTCCACCCGGCGTCGCCGTAATGGCCCCTCCTAGCTTCTTTATTTCGCAGCCCATACAGGCGTATAATCTGCTGAAGTGGATTTGGCACAACTTTTCGGCCGAAGCGTCCGTATACCTTCGTGGCAAGCTAGTTGTTTCTCACAATATGGACGACTGGTTGATGTCACTGGCGCTGGAAAAGAAAGAGGCTGAGTCTGTAGAAATCTCCAAGGTGCGAAGCAAGACATTTATGTTGATGAGAAAGCTGGTAGAAGAAGATCCTGGGGACATTACGTCTCCCGTTGAGTACGCGCCGGTTTACATTGACAGCGACGATGAGCAAAGTCTCATCAATTGGTTTGGATGGTGGAGTGCCTCTCAGATCGACAAGTTTCGAAAATTTAGCGTCATTTGTTCAGACAACGACGACGATGCAAGATTGTCGAGGTACATCAATCGGTCTGCCTTGCGGGAGCTGTTTTCCCAGGCCGGAGGCCACATTGCGACATCACATGCGAAGCGCGCGAGCTTCAAGTTGGTCCATGACGATACGCCACAGTGTTTGAGCACATATATTAGAAGTGTGAGCGGCGACGCACATGCGGCCTCGTGGAATCCCCTCGTAATCTGTCCATGGGCTGTCAACCAACACGACGGCAGTCCGCAATACGGCGATGCCAGTCAGTGGGTGGACTACTTTGCACAAAAGTTCATTCGTCAATTGATGAGTGGAATACACGGAAAGAAGAACACGCAAGTTGGATTTTTCTACATGGCAGACAAGCCTCTTGACAAAACAGAGCCCGTATATCCTTGGCTGGCATTCGTTCGGCCCATGGAGCTACATCGAAAACCGTGGACACATTCCGAACTATTGTTCTGGGACTTCCGCCTCCGAGACGCGGCGCGCCGGTCCCGGACCATACCCATGTCGGATCTCTCACCCGCGCAGCGCGACCTCATCACCGAGGTGACCGAGCAGTACGCCAAGCTGAACCTCCCACTGGGCAAGATCTGGGCCGGCGGTTTCAAGGCATCCAACGTGTACGCGCATCCGCTGGACATTACACTCGACTGGATGAAGGCGCTCGTAGCCAAGGTTAAAGACTGGCTCCCGCTGAACCACGCAGACCTGTTGGATCGTGGATGGAGCGCCGTTCGCGGCGCAGCGCCGTCCGGCGGCGCGGAGACGGGTGATAATAAGGCCGCAAAGGAGCCGTCACAGCGCATACTGTTTGATCCGCCGAAGGGAGCCTCTTTGAATCCTCAGCCATATACGAATAGGTTGTATCAGTGGGCCATGGCTGCGCGCGTCCACAAGGAGTCGGAGTTTACGTATGTGCCGACGTTGGAGTGGTACCGGAAGCAGCAAAAATCAGGTCGTGGATTTGAGCATATTCGTTTTTGGTCGTGGAAGGCCTTTTTTGAACATTACAAGATTGATGATCCGGAGAAGTAATTTCCGAATGTGTGTTTTTTGTCTTTTTGTAAATTTTGAGTTGCCTATCTAGTTAGCTTAGTGACATTGTGTTTGACAAAAAACCCTCATCACGTTTCTCTGCCCTTTGACATTCTGTTATACATTGGGAAAAAAGATCCTTCGCTTGAATACCGGGAAACCAACTTTGATATCATTACACGCCCCCCCCCCCCTCCCCACCACATCGTTTGCCCTATCTCGTCGAAGCCGGAAAGCTTCTCGTGCTCAGCAGCACGCCCTTGATGCGGCGAATATTGTCCCGCACCTTGCGCACCTCGTCGTCCGGCTCGTTCTTGGACCCCCCCGCCATTGTCGACATCATACTGTAGCTGCCGGGCGTAAAGTCCATTTGCGGAAAGGTCATGCGGTCGAGTTCCTCCCGGAAGTGCTCGACCTGCGCTTTGATGTCTTCAAAGTCGCCGCTCTGCGAGACGACGGCGTCGCGCAGGCCCGAGACGCACTTGGCCAGCTTGGTCACGCCCGTCGCGTGCTGCAGCGCCGGAGGCTGCTTGGCCTCTTCCTTGGGCTTGGTGGCGTCCTTCCCGTCCGCCGGCGGCGCTTCGCTAAACGATGTCTGCGTGCCAACATCGCGGTGAAACATTTCCGCGGGGTCCTCATCCTCGTCGGCGTCGTTGGCCATGGTCGTGGCGGTGGATGCGGGCGTGCTGCTGCTGGTGACGAGGGCGGCGGTGTGCTTGGGCGGCGGCGGTGGCGGCACGACGGAGACGGTGCGCTCGAGCTGGTGGATGAGCGCCTCGAGGCGGCTGGCGGTCGTGTCGTGCAGCTCCTGGCGCGCGTCGTCGAGGCTCGCAATCATGGGCTCGGCGACGTACCTGCTCACGCCGTACACGAGCGTCGAAAGCCCCGCGAAGCCGTACAGCGTGTTGAGGAGGCCCTGCGTGGTGACGAGCGGCGGTGGGCGCTGCGGCTTGGTCAGGAACTCGGGGTATGTGACGATGGGCGCGCGGTCGGTAGCGGTCGCAGCGGTCGCAGTGGCGGCGGTGGTGGAAGTAGCGGGTGTGGATTTCTGCGGCCTGGACGAAGACACATCGGCGTCCTTCTCCGAGGTCTAGGCAAACGGAATTAGGTTCGGAAAGAGCAGCGTATGTGTTCAACGTGTGTGATTTCTTACGGTCTCGTGGGTATCGCCTAGGAGCTTTTGGATGTGGTCGTCCTCGACGCCCTTGGACTTGAGAAAGGCCACCTTTTTATCGCGCGGTTCGTTCTTGACCTTTTCATCGTCCAAGAAGCGCTTCGCAATCATCAATTTGTCTTCTGCGGTCGGGCTGCCGGCGTCGCTGCCGGCGTCGGTGCTCCCCGCTGGTGTCGCCTCGGTGTCTGACGAAGCCGGCGAGTTGGGTTGGGATGTCCGCTGCCACGCAGGGATGCCGTCGTCGCTCGAGTCGCTCATTTCATCTGATTGTCAGTTTATGTTGCACCAATCTTCTGTACAGGGAATGGGAAACGGTATATAGTGCTTGGAGGTTGGAGATGAAAGACGACTGGAACTATCTTGTGATGAGAACGGGTCATGGTTAGTCGGCCGCCGGCCGCCGGACAAGAAAGCTTCCCCAGTGCTGGATGCCGAGGCAAAAGCTACAGTGGGGCAGCACGGCATCACAGACCTGGGGAAACGATCGAACTTTCGTAAGCGGGTGGCAACAAGACGGGATGATATTGTGAGAGTTGATAAATAAAATGCAAAGTCTTGGCTAATGCATACATCAGCTCTATAGATGCTATAGTGATCCGTTATTTGAACCAGATTTTTGCATCTGTACAGGGTACATGCGTATTTTGAAGCAAGCGACTTGGTCGCGTAGGAAAGAACAAAACACAAAATTTATAATGACAGAGAACTTTAGACAATGATGTGGAATTTCGTATAGATAAATAATTAAAGTTGCAGTTGACGGAATTGGGTTCTCAGTTGGATGGAAGTATGGGCGGGTATTGAGGCACATGGCAGTGAGGATGAGCATCTGGGCAATGTGGTCGATACCTAGGAAGACATGACCCTATCGACTTTTACCTTCTCGAAAGTACCATTGACAGATGCCAAGCCTTTTCTGCGTTCAAAAGCGGCCAGTGCATACAGATACTTTGTATGTACGGATACGCTCGCTTGGACTGGCCGCAGAACCATTCTGCACGACTGTGACAAGGGACCAGCTTCATGCCCCCGGCCTGCCAAGCAGTACGCCTTATGACGGAGAGGCGCCCGCACTACTCCGTAATCACAGTGTATATACGGAGTACCATGGATGGCTTAACGAGTGTATCTCCGTTCACCGCGGTAAGCGTTACCGACGGCCGACAAGGATCTGCCTAGGGTGGGCAGTTTCATGCGCGGGCGTCAGTCTCTATCCCTTTGACTGTGGAGGAGGAGCAAGCTGGTCACGAGATCCATAGGGAAGAGAGACAAGGAAGTTACCAGACAGCTCATATTAATTTGCCCGCAAAGGAAGTCAAGCCTGGTACTCGCCTGCGCCACAGTACCTCTAATACAGGCCATTTTCTGTGCCGCCGAAAGTATCGCGTTTTTTGAGATACCTGGTTGGACAGAATCCCTGTAAGTAACCTGCTTGCTCCTCCTCCACAGTCAAAGGGATAGGGATTTTGAACAAATGGTTCATTTACGGGTAATTGTTGGTTGTAAGCAAGTAGTCTATCGGGTTGCTTAATCTATAGCTTAAGAGTCTATTTATCAGTTTGCCTAATTTATGGCTGGGTGACGCTCTTTTGGGTCGAGGAAGCAAAAGCTTTATGAAAGTTAAATTTGTTCAACTATTTCCTCGGGAAGGTCGGCAATGTATTGGAGACAGAGCGGTGACATGGATTCTTTTCGCGACATACAGCATCCTATAAAAATTACTGGATAATTTGTAGTAGGGGTTCATGCGGGTTATCGCCAGAGGAAAGTCGGTGACGGGATAAATCATCCGTCTGCGCCATGGAGATATTTCCTTTGAGATTTTGATGTAAAAGGGTCAATCTAGTCTGTTCTGTCCTGTAAACTTGGTTGATGTTGGGCCTGATGATGAGTTGAGTTGGGTTACCAGTATTGACTAGCGGAATGTTAGCTGCGCCACAGGTACCTATGGTTCTACGGATAAGCCCTGGGAGTACGGAGTACTTGGTACCCACGCGAACTCGAGCCTGCACCAACGTCGTCGGCATGCACAGCTCCCTGCCAACTCTCCAAATTCTGTCGCAAAGATAATCTGGCACCTGCTCAGTGTGGCGCCATCCCGTAAACCTCGGCTACGACTTGCAACAAAGTCGATTACAAGCCGTTTTTAGCACGAAAACAGGTACGTTGATTTTTTTCCGTCGCAACGGCAAGTGTTTTGGAGCTATTACCGAGTAAATACCTAGATTGGGTGAGCAGAGTGTGGCGCGGAGCATCAATCAACGCCTCGCGGGCGCGCAACCAAGCAGGATCCGTCGGCCGCCCAATTCAAGTCATCGGGCCTGCTGCTGGCACTGGCCGCGCCTGCGAGCGGCAAACACAAAAAAAATCTGCAACCTGTCACCGCTGCGCTCCCGCATCGCCTCTTGCCCCTCTTGGCTCACCAGCAAACACGCAGCCACGAGCATCAAACCAGGCAATCACCGAGCCCGCCATCCATTGCTCATCGCCGGCTTGCGAGCGAGCTGCGATTTTAGCGCATTGCGGCCCGGCGCACACGCACACGCACTCACTCACTCACCCACATCTTGGTCATCATGGCATCTCGCCCCAAACGCTCCGCCGCTACCAAGGCGACCGAGAACATCTCGGTGCAGTCCAAATGGGCTGACAATGACAGGTCCGGCGACAGTCCCGTTCCATCCCGCCGCTCAGGACGCTCAGCTGTATATCGCGACGCGCCCTCGTCCCCAGAATCAGGCAGCATGCCCTCTCGCTCGCGTCAGCCCGCGCGTGGCGCCCGTCGCTCAGAGCAGTTTGATGGCGGCGAAATCGTCACGGGCAAGCGCAATCGTGGCACCAAGAAGAGCTACGTTGTCGACTCTAGTCCCGATGAGGATGACGAGGACGATATGGAGGATGAAGTCGAGGTGGATCTCGAAGAAGAGGATGCCGAAGGTGAGGACGAGGTGGACATGGATGCCGAGGGCGAGGAACTTGACGCCGACGGAGATGTCGACATGGACACAGCACCGCCCCCACGTCGCAACAAGATAACGACCATCAAAGTCTCGCGCTCGGCAAAGCCCCGCACCGCTGCTAGAGCCGCCGCGTCTCGGATTGTCGCAGATGACGATGATGACGATGACGACGAGCTCAGTGAGCCCGACAGTGACTTGGCCGATGAAACGTTGGGCATGGGTGATGAGACCATGGCCGAGGAGGATGCCGAAGGAGAGGAAATTGAGGTGGCTGGAGATGGTGAGGAAGAAGAGGAAGAAGAGGAGGAGGAAGAGGAGGAGGAAGAGGAGGAGCCGGAAGAGGAGGAGCCAGAAGAGGAAGAGGACGCTGAAGGCGAAGCCCATGTCCAAGAACTCGATAGCGACGAGGACGGCAGCCGCGCTGGTACACTAGACCTGGCCAAGATGACCAAGCGCCAGAGAGCGCGCTTCGACGAGCAGCCTCAAGAATACATGAAGCTGTCTGATGGTGGGTGCCGAGACATCCCGGGCACATACGTAGAACTAACCACATTTCTACAGAGGTACAAGCAAAAAAGGTTTTTACCGCTGAAGAATTGTCTATGCGCCGCCAGGAAATGGCCCGTCGCAGACGAAATCTGAGCGAGAAACGCAACGAAGAAGTCAAGGTACGCTACCGAGCGGATAGAGCCCCAAACCGCGCGAAATGCAAATAATGGCATTCTAATCACCGCGCCAACAGATGGAGACGATCAACAAGCTGCTCAAGAAGCAAGCACCCAAGACAAGCAAGAAGGGGGCCCGCGGCAACTCACCCGATGCCGAGGCCAGGCCCACCGAGACGCTGATTCGGTGGGTAAGCAACAAGAACGGTAGCAAGATTGCCGTGCCCGAGGAGATCATGAGCGGGCCAGTGGGCGACGTGTTTAGGCCGCCGAGCAGGGGTGGCGGCACGACCAAGATGGTTGAAGAGGTGGCGTAATAAGGACGGCGACCCGCCGACCCTTGACTCAAATGAGACTTGGAGCAATAGGAATGCCTAGATCTGGAGAGGTTTGGGTGGCCTGGGCGCAAACAACGGATGCAGAGGCAGCAGAGCGGCCATGTGTCTCGGCAGCGGCAGCCGGGATAATCAAAGACGCTAGCTATCTTGGAGTTTCGGGCGTTTGAATGTGATTTGGTGGGAAATATTCGATACTTGCAACACTGGATACAGAAAATGAACATGTACATTGACAGACTGGTGAGTTGTGGTGCATTCAATTTATCGAGCTATGCAGGTTGCCCTGGCTCAGAGGCTGGCTGTCATAGTGGGCTGTCGAAAAGCCACTTTGCTGCAGGTCCATCTGCGTCGATGGCTGGGATGGTCGGGGGGAGGGGGGGGGGTGTCACTTTTTCGGTCAGGACGATGCCTG